>ML799535.1:196296-206731 GCA_009831015.1 Picea engelmannii
AAATTATTTCCAAATCACATGATAAGAGGAGCATTAGGTAGAAGATTTATTTTTAGGTTTGAAAGTCATGAAGTCTTTGAGAAAGGCTTATAATCATATCAATTCAATAAAATGAGGATTTCACCTCATAAAATAGACCAAAAGTAAATTTTAGCTTTTAGTGGCTAAATGGTAATTTTACAGTGTTGTGAGCTTCTGAAAGTCAGGGCTTTCGACAACTAAATCGGATTTTCAAGGGCAAATGAGTTGTCAAAAGTGCAGAAGAGTCTGTTTTTACTGTGTTGAGTCATCATTTTCAAATGATGATTTTGAGAGACTGGAGAATCATTTTGAGAAACAGGCGGAAAATTTTGTTACTAACACCTCAAATAACAATAACCTCTCTCAATTTTCCTACAGGTTTCATATATTGGGAGAACCAAATTCATCTTTAAGCCCTAATTTTCGGATCTCAGAATTTCCCTTTTTGACACATGTTTTTGAAATGATTATATCGGGCAAATGAAAATGAATCTCCAAGAACTGAGAGAGGTTTTTTCTCACAACAAACTAGTATTCAAAAACCTCTCTCAGTTTTACAAAATATGTTTTTATTTGAGATATATAGGTGAATCATTGAAAGGAATATTTCCATAATTTTCGACAGCTTATCAAGGTTCACAAAGGTACTGTTAGTTGTTGAATCCCTAGACTTTCGATAGCTTGTCCTACTTTGTTTCAGGCACGTAAGCTACCGAAAGCGTGGGGACTGGAAGATCGAGCTTATTTTTGCACAAATCTCCATTTTTTCATTCCAAATGGCACAAAGGGGGTTTCTATTCCAAGATAATAATTAAAGGCATCCAAATCACCTTTCTGTTCCAGTTTTTGAGGCATCAGGGAGGGGAAAAAACCAAATATGCTGCCTATTTTTGGCTAAAACTGTCTTTTTGACCAAGTGGCATTTCAACTTGATACATCATCTTATGAAGACCTGTTGGAGCTGTCGAAGTTTGCAGAAGATGACTTGATAAGGGTTTACCCTCATTTTAGGATTAGATCTTATATATCATATTATTTGATTTTTCTCTATTAAAGGGATGTAAGATCCAATTTTATAGGATCCTGAACTAATTTGTAAAGTCTATAAAGCCTATGATTCTGTAGATGATATGGGGTTCAATTTTGGATATAGGGGCCTTATGCTATTGTACAGTTTTTCAGATATATATACAATCACAATCTTCTTTCACTTTTGATGTCAGACCTTCATCCATTACCTTATTTTCTTTACTCTTATTCAAGTTGTCTTAATTGCTAATGATTGTCATCTTATTAGTTAGTTCATAGCTTGATTAATAGTTATTTGTATTGTTTATTAAACCCATCATTCTGTATCTGGTTTATAAGCATTGATTTCTTCACCCATAGTCAAAGCTATTTGTCTGATCATTAATCGTTGAAAGCACTGTCATATTTGATTGTATATTGTTGATTATCCTAATGTCAATCCATTAAGGTTGATTTATCCCATTGATCCACACATCATAAACACAAAAATAGTTTTACTTTAAGTTACCAAGCATCTTTCACTTACAACCTCAAAGAGTTTCTTGGAGAGATAACAAATTGGCGCCATTGTCGGGGAGAGGAGATTGAAGTTTAGCTTCCTTGGGAGACGACATAGATCCAGTTTTGATGATAGACAAATCCTGGGCATTTTCTTGGTTGTAATTATCTATCTGACGACTCCATGAAGGATGGATTCAGTGGCGAATCCATTTTTCAGAAATTTGTTGGTGACTTCACTGGTATGAAATGAACAAGAGGTATGCATTTTGCAATTTCTCAAGCATTTTTGGTTACCCTCATCCAGGACCTATTAGAGATGAATGGGAACATAGTATTCCCAGTTTTCGAGGAGAAGAATGGGAAGTGCCAGCTCAACACTTTCTGGATTTTCATGATTTTATTCATCGGCTTGGAATTGTACATGAGGACGTTCAAATTAAGATTTTCAGGTATTCTTTAGAGGGGATTTCCCTTGATTGGTGCAGATCTCTTCCAGCTTCAAGCATTCACTCATTGGAAAGTTTTCATTATGCTTTCCATTTTTTTTGTAAAGATGAATTTCCAGCTGAAAGTCTCTTTGAAGTTTGGTGTGATGAATTCGAGAAGCAAGTTCAGTAGGAAGTAGTCTTTTCTTCTGTTTGCCAAGGTGAAAATTATATTGTTAAGAAAGATCTTCATGATACAAATTGGAATTGCATAGTTGTAGATGCATCAGACCTTATCTCTGTTGCACCTACTGCCTTTGATTTGCACGAAGGAACAGTTAGAGAAGAATATTTTTCTGAACTTTTTCAAGAGGTTGCCTATGATATGTTTTCACCTGTGATTGGAGAGAAGGATCTGAGCATTGCTTGTCTTTCTTTGCAAGATACAGAGGCTTTCTGTCCACCTATTTTTGATAAGTATGCAGATGGAGAAGTGCAGATTTCTACATCAAATAATGTTGACTTGAGAAACAGTCAGCCAATATTTGACATTTATGAATCTAATTTCAACGATCTTTTTTCTTTTCCCACTAAGGAACAACTTCATGTTGTAATCAGCCATTCCATGTTTTCAGAAGACATTGAATATGATGAGTTTAATCTGGCTAAAGATTTCAGGTCTTCTCTTCTGTTTATAACCCCTACGAAGGCGATATCGAAAAAGAAGGGATTAACAGTCAAATCATCTCACAGCTACTTTCAGATTTGCAGGAACTAGTTTATGGCAGCTATATATCATAGGTTGAAGAAAGGCTTGAGGATCAAGAATAGTTAACTTCTTTCTATGATCCGATAGTCGTTTATATGGAGTTATGTTTTTCAGAAGTCTTCAGTTGTGCAATATTTGGAACCAAGGCAAATGATGATTGTAAGTATGCTCTGCAAGTTGAAATTTTGTTGCATGACATGAAGTGTTCTCTGAAATTTATATGCATGCAAAGGATTCTTGTAATTAGTTCAATGTTATCATGGCTTCATTGGAAGCATGATGTCACATGATGAGCTAGTTTTTATGGTTAGGAGTAGGAGAAAATAAGAAAACAAACTCTTCATCTTAGCAAGTAGATTCTTCTAGTTATTAGTTGTTGAATAAGCAGGCAGGCTACAGGCAGGCTACATGTTGGCTACAGGTTACGAGGGATCAGTGCTAAAGGCTAGATGACTCCATGCCCAATGGTAAAGGCCAGATGACTCCATGCCCAATGGTAAAGGCAAGTGGAACTACTAGGTTCTTGGAAACCTCACAGGGAGGTCTCCATCCCAGTTGGAGCCAGATGTTAGCACCCAAAATGTACTGGTAAATTATTTCCAAATCACATGATAAGAGGAGCATTAGGTAGAAGATTTATTTTTAGTTTTGGAAGTCATGAAGTCTTTGAAAAAGGCTTATAATCATATCAATTCAATAAAATGAGGATTTCACCTCATAAAATAGACGAAAAGTAAATTTTAGCTTTCGACGGCTAAATAGTAATTTTACAGTGTTGTGAGTTGTTGAAATTCAGGTTTTTCGGCAGCTAAATCAGATTTTCAAGGGCAAATGAGCTGTCGAAAGTGTAGAAGAGTCTGTTTTTACTATGCTGAGTCATCATTTTCAAATGATGATTCTGAGTGACTGAAGAATCATTTTGAGAAACGGACGGAGGCTTTTGTTACTAACACCTCAAAGAACAATAACCTCTCTCAATTTTCCTACAGGGGTCATATATTGGGAGAATCGAATCATCTATAAGCCCTAATTTTTGGATCTCAGAATTTCCCTGTTTGACACATGTTTTTGAAATGAATAGCTCGGGCAAATGAAAACGAATCTCCAAGAACTGAGAGAGGTTTTTTCTCACAACAAACCAGTATTCAAAAACCTATCTTAGTTTTCCAAAATATGTTTTTATTTGAGATATATAGGTGAATATTTGAGAGGAATATTTCCAGAATTTTCGGCAGCTTATCAGGGTTCACAAAGGCACTGTTAGCTGTCGAATCCCTGGACTTTCGACAGCTTATCCTTCTCTGCCGAAAGCGCAGGGACTAACATATCGAGCTTCTTTTTGCACGGATCTCTATTTTTTCGTTCCAAATGGCACAAAGGGGGTTTCTATTCCAAGATAATAATTAAAGGCACCCAAATCACCTTTCTCTTCCAGTTTTTGAGGCATCAGGGAGGAGGAAAAAAATGTCTTTTTGACCAAGTGGAATTTCGACTTGATACATCATCTTATGAAGACATTTTGGAGTTGTTGAAGTTTGTAGAAGATGACTTGATAAGGGTTTACCCTCATTTTAGGATTAGATCCTACATATCATATTATTTGATTTTGCTCTATTAAAGGGATGTAAGATCCAATTTTATAGGATCTTGAACTAATTTGTAAAGGCTATAAATCCTGTGATTCTGTAGATGATAGGGGGTTCGATTTTGGATACAGGGGCCTTATGCTATTGTACAATTTTTCAGATATATATACAATCACAGTCTTCTTTCACTTTTGATGTCAGACCTTCATCCATTACCTTCTTTTCTGTACTCTTATTCAAGTTGTCTTAACTACTAATGACTAACATCTCATTAGTCAGTTCATAGCTTGCTTAATAGTTATTTGTATTGTTTATTAAACCCATCATTGTGTATCTGGTTTATAAGCATTGATTTCTTCACCCATAGTCAAAGCTATTTTTCTAATCATTAATCTTTGAAAGCACTGTCATATTTTATTGTATACTGTTGATTATCCTAATGTCGATCCATTAAGGTTGAGTTATCCCATTGATCCACACATACATAAACACAAAAACAATTTTACTTTAAGTTACCAAGCATCTTTGACTTACAACCTCAAAGAGTTTCTTGGAGAGATAACACCACCCTCTCGAGGTGAGAATGATCATTCTATTATGATCGTACCAAGTAGCCTCCCACCCAATGTATGCCCTTATCGCCATCCATTTTCCCAAAAAAGTGAAATAAAAAAGTAGTTCAGGAGTTCCTAGTCGTTGGTGTCATTTGTTCTAGTACCAGTGCTTATTCGTCACTAGTTTTCATGGTCCTCAAGAAAGAAGGCACTTGGAACATGTGTCCTAACTTTTGAGCTCTCAAAAAAATCACAGTCAAGGATAATTTTCTTATTCCCATCATTGATGACCTCTTGGATGAGCTCAAAGGTTCTCAATTCTTCACCAAATTTGATGTCCATTCTAACTACCACCAAATTTGCATGAAGGTGACATACGTTCCCAAAATTTCTCTTTTCACTCATGAAAACCACTACAATTTCTTGGTGATGCCCTTTGGCCTTTGCGATGCACCTTCCAATTTCCAGAGTCTCATGAAAAACATCTTTCAACCCTTTATATGTCATTTTGTCCTCCTTTTTTTTATGACATCTTGATCTACAATGAAACTTGGCACACCCATGTCACTCATGTGGATTAGGTCTTATAATTGCTTGTATCAACTATTTCTCAAGATGTCCAAATGTGTCTTTTTTTTTCTTTAAACTTGAATGTTTGGGACATATTGTTAGTCATGATGGTGTACGTGTGGACCTAGAGAAAATCGAAGCAATAAGGGATTGCCCACATCCCAAAAATCTTAAAATTGTTAATATAAAGGGACTTAAAAGGTTATTCTTTAAGAGGTCATATTAAATATATAAATATGAATAACTGTCCAGGTCATATTAAATATGAAAATCTATATTGATGACAATCCCACATATTCGAGAATGTGAGGCATGGACTTTGTTGGAGATTTGAAGCAAAATCAAGTTTCAAAAGTGGAATTCCATCAATAGAAAGGAGGTAGGGTTTACAATAGCATATTTATTTTATATATGATATGCTTTATAAATTTTTCATAGCATTTTGCAAAATCGTTCCCTCTTGGTGTCTCCAACTAATGGGTGTCTTCTTCTACACCCTACATACCAATTGCAAAATCACATACATGAGAGAATAGACACTAAAGAGTTTTCAAGAAAAAGAGTCTAAAGCAATCATCCCTCACCCCAAAGGAGGATTCTTCACTATCCACAAAGAACCCTTCATGGGCTCCCCAGTTGAAACCTTTGATGAGGCAAGTGACCAACTCTTGTGCATTGATAGTGATGTAAACAATTGGTTTGTCTAGGAAGGAAGCTTAGATTTTGACACCGTTGAAGAGTCTGAAGGAACTTGGACTTTGGAGTTTGATGGATCTCACTCAAGCTCTAGATCAGGCGCTGGAATTGTCTTGACAACCCCTTTCAGTGAAGCCTTTTACCATTCATATAGGCTAGAATACCATTGCACCAACAATATTGCCAAGTATGAGGCTTTGATCCTAGGGTTCAACTTAGCAATTGTTAAAGGTGTTGCACACCTAAGGGAAAAGGGAGACTCATACCTCATTGTATCACAAGTGATGATGAAATTTTCTACTAAAAACGAGAAATTGAAGAAGTACCGAGACTTGGCTCAATCCCTTTCAAAATCCTTCAAGATAGTGTCACTTGAAGCCATTCCTCGGGAGGAAAACCACATGGTAGACACCTTGGTTTTTTCTACTTCCACCTTACAACCTTGTGAGGGACCTCTTCATGACTTATGCAAAATGGAGGTCCTCTTTAGACCTTCTGTCCCTGATAACTTGGAGTATTGGAAAGTTTTTGAAGACGACAACCAAATCATTAGCTTCATGGAGAATAACAAGGAATTCACTGATTCACAAATTAATTTTCTAGCTGACTCCATGAACCTAGAAATTATAAACCTTCAGAACAATACATTCCCTAAAGTTTGTGTTCCCTTGGAAAACCTCTTTGATAGGCATGATGTTTTCAAAGGGAAAAGGCTCAACAAACAAGTTGATGAAGCCCTGGAATTCAATATTAGTACAGAGATAGACCCAAGGATGATCAAAATAGGGAAAGGCACCACCGAAAAAGAAAGGATAGAGATACTAGCACTTATCAGGAAATTCAAGGACACCTTTGCTTAGAACTATGATGATTTGAAGGCCTATAGGGGGGACATCATCCAACACGCTATACCCTTGGTAGAAGGAGCCAAACCTTTTCGACAAAAGCTAAGACACATCAATCCAAAGTTAGCAAGCCAATTACAGAAAGAAATCCAGAAGATGGTTGATGCTGGTATCATAGCCCCTATCAGGTATTCTTCTTGGATGTCAAATTTGGTAGTTGTTCGAAAGAAGACCGGTGACATATGCCTGTGTGTTGATTTACGCAACCTTAACCAGTTTTCTTTGAAAGACAATTACCCTCTCCCAAACATGGAACGTTTGCTTCAAAGGGTTACAGGGGCAGGGATGATGTCTATGCTGGATGGGTTTTTGGGATACAACCAAGTTTTTCTCAAAAGAGAAGATCAACTCAAATTTGTATTTACTACACCTTGGGGAACCTTTATGTACTTAAGAATGTCGTTTGGTCTTATGAATACCGGTGCTACTTTTCAAAGAGCAATGGACTTTGCCTTCAGGGACCTTATACAAA
Organism: Picea engelmannii; assembly: GCA_009831015.1. Taxonomy (NCBI): domain Eukaryota; kingdom Viridiplantae; phylum Streptophyta; class Pinopsida; order Pinales; family Pinaceae; genus Picea; species Picea engelmannii. Next base: position 203,825 of record ML799535.1, read on the forward strand.
AAATCATAGAAATTTACCAAGATGACCTTGCAGTTGTGTCCAAGGATAGGAAAGACCATCTCTCACACCTTAGGATTGTTTTCGAGCGATGTAGGAAGTATGGTATCTCGCTGAACCCCAAGAAATCTATTTTCGGGATCGATGAGCGAAAGTTATTAGGTCACGTGGCCTCACAAGGAGGAGTCTCCATTAACCCCAAGAGGGTCCAATCAATAAAAGATGTCCGCCCCCCAACCAATAGGAAATATTTATAATCCTGACATACAAGTGAAGTTTGTATACAAATGTCATGAGTCTAGGGTGAAGTTTGTATACTTCAGAGACAAGCTTGTCATGATGCATAATTTCTTCCTCGTTGAGAGGGAGTGTTGATGTTTGGACAATATCGGGAAGACATTCTCTTAGAATAATAATTAATAATATAATTATTGATGATTAAATATAATATATAATAAGTAAATGATAATAATAAATAGTTATTGATTATTCAAGGGACACATCCTTTCACAGATGGTCATTGTTATCCCCGATATCTAGGGATAGCTAGGAGATCATGTCTCGAGGCCCACAGGTCCTAGACATGGAGTGTCGAGAGCAGGATTGACCCTGGGCATGGTCCTAGGGGACCCATATTTCTTCTTCTTCTCCAGATTTGTCCTGTCAGCAGCAGCAGCTTCCATCACCACCGGCTTGGGCTTGCATCGGAGAGGACTCTTGCTCCATGAGGTAATTGGTCCAAGGTATCATGGTATGTGTCATATTTGATCGTTATAACCTTCTTATATATGCATTAGGTTCCTTTCATTTCTGATAACTGCTTGGATCTTACACTAATCCACTTGACCATTGTTGGGGTGATTGATAGGGTGACTTAGCAAGTTGATATTCATGGGTTTTGGTTAGCAACCAAAGGGGATTTGCAGAGCCATCATCCGCTCCCACCATCTTTTATCATTTTACATCTTATAACCCGCTCATCCATCCCATTCCCTTAGTCCGACCATTAGGATGACCTCTCAGGGTTACACTTTGTCTTGTGGGAAGAAGGGGCTAAAGGCCCAGGGGGTAAAAGCAACTGGTAAAAGATAAAATCCATAGGAAATAAAACCTAGAGATGCTTCGCCCAGGGGATCCCCGAGAAGGCAGTAAAAAGCCTCTCGATAAGAAACTAAAGGGACCCTAGGAAAAAATAATAAAACAAGACCTAACCAAGAGGATGGGAGGTCTCATCACGAGTTGTCCCATTATGTTCATAGGTATCCAGTGGTATGACATTGCCACTATCTGGTCACCACGCCAGGGCAATGACCTTTGGTTGAATGGCCAAGGGAAAGGGGGTCTCATCACGAGCCAACCTTATCATTTCTGCGAAGATATCAGTGGGTAACACTGTCATCTCTGGTCACCAAGCCAAGGTAGTGTCCTCTGGTCAGACCTTGAAGTAAAAAGAAAGAAAAGTAATAAATAAAAAGATAAAGGCAATAAAGGGCTTGGAAAAAATGCATCCATGACGGGTACATCTCGCCTCCTACAAAGGCACCCATAGAAAACACCTGCCCTTGGTCTTACTATGAATGGACATCCCTAAAACCATATCACCTCGTAAAACATGGCTTGAATGATCTTCTGAGGAAACTTCCCATCTCTTGTGGGTGTTAGCCCAATAGGTTGTTCTGTCGGTTTCCTTGACTTTGTATAGTAGGTTTGTGTAATATCTTTGAGCTCTTAGATGATATGTTAGGGATTTCATGCATTTATTTGATAACTTTAATGATGAAATATGATTTGCATTGCTATGATCCCGAGGACTGATGAGCCCATGGAGGGCGTAGTCTTTGATCTGCAGGACCATACCCAGCGGACAGGTACCAGAGGACCGGTACACATGGGGAGATGATTAGCTCGGACCTCCATGGGGATGAAGATCCCATCAGATGGTTGTTGGGATGGCAAAGGCAGGACAACATTATGATGAGCCCTTTCATGAAGAATATAGAAGGACGCCCTCGTCAAGACACTTTGGCAGAGATCGACCTAAGGGGGATCACCCCCTGCAGCTGAGATGATGGATTTGATGGACAGGACGCCACCCAGAGCAGGCTAGACATTTTTTGGAGGATGTGGCAGTGTGCTTGGATCGTTTGGCACGTGTGGCACCCTGCAGGAGCCCTAGAAGGGCCAACGTTTTTCTTTCTGGATGTTGATGATGCCCAAAAAGGGCCAACGTCTCCCTCAGAGGGGCCTGATATCTCCCTTTTTAGCTCTTACTTTGACATTTTAGCATTTAATGTGACAAATAATGGAATATTGTTAAGTCATCCTTGTCGGCTTTTTTTTAATGACCTATTTTGTAATTAAAGGTCATAAGGATGATATAAATTGAGGACGTTGAACCTCATTTTAGCATAACACAACTTTCTCTCTTCGAGAGATCTCTTTTTTAGTCTTTTGTCTTGGATTATTGGCTCTTGGAGTTGAGGCGCTACACTTGGGAGGATTATCTTTGGCATGTATATGGTGTTTTTATCATTGGAAGTTGTTACAACTAGGGTTTGATTGGCTCATCATTGATTTGTAAGTATATTTTGCATGCAAAACTTCTTGATTGAATGGTTGTAGGTAGAATATCTTACTTTTATGGTTACATTGTTACTATTTTTCTTAATCATTGAAACCCTAGGGAGCAAGCACACAAGTAGGTCCTTGCTTCATGTCCCCATGATAAAAGCTTATTTAGCCATTTGATTTAGAAGGATATAGCATAGCCATTGCTACACTAATTCTTCTTTTTCTGAGTTAGATTTGAAATATAAGTTGAAGAAGGAAGACGTCCTAGGCCTAATTGACTTTACACCTAGGGTTTTGACCTTTAGGGTTTGAAGAGCCTTGGCTCTACAACACTTTTCA
>ML799535.1:223972-278091 GCA_009831015.1 Picea engelmannii
CCTTCTTTAGATTGATAAAATTATATGTGCTACTAGAGTGAAGCAATTAAATAAATGGTTGTGTTTTAACTTTACCATGGATTTTCAGGGTGTCTTTATCAAGATCAGTTATGATGCAATTGGATATTTGAGGGGTTTCTTCATCTTCTCTATTTAGATTAAAATTTTAATTGTGAATTATTATTTTGTGTAAATTTAAACTAGCAACACATGATTCTTGAGTATTTGCCTTTGCAATATTATGAATATAGCTAAGAATAAGAGCTAGGGTTTCAAAGTCTTTTGAAAGTACACGTTGATGGGGTTGACAAAAAAACATTGCACTGTCTCAATCTCGTACATTGACAGGGGTAGGAGGTGGCATTGGCAAAAGAGATCAGCATAGGAGGAAGCTATATTTGAGAGAAGGGGTAGGAGGTGGCATTGGTAAAAGAGATCAGCATACGAGAAAGCTCTATTTGGGAGGACATAAATTTGAGAGATCATATTTGGTTGAGATAGCAAGAGTTGGGTTTCTTGGATGAACAACGATCTAATTTTCTACATCGCCTCAAGGCTTCACATCTTGTTCTTGTAGAGTAAGTTGTGACAAGCTAGTAAATATTCCTAGCACAATCTTGTAGCAAAATGGATCTATGGTTTGAAAAGTGGCAATAGAAGAAACACAAGATAATTTTTGTTAAACTTCATGCTTGAACCTTAATTCGGAAAGTTAATGGGATAACCCTCCCTTCATGAGTAGTGGATCATCAGGTGTCTTTGATTTGCAGAGATTTAGTTTAAGGGGGGGTTCATTTTTTTTTTAGCACAAGGGCAATTGTTGTTTTAGCATCATATTTAAGAACAAGGATGATCTGAAGCAAGTTCTCACAAAAGGTCCATGGTTTTTCAAGACTAGTGATCTATAACACTCCTGAGTATTTACATTCAGGGTGATGTTTGGCTCTAGAGTACAATAGGTTCCTAGTAAATTTGATGTGGTACCAATGTTTGGCCCAAAGGTACAATTGGTTCCTAGCTGGTATGTTGTTTGAGATAGTGCTATAGGTGAGTGCTAATGGAGGAGCATGGACACTTTGGATTTGATTTGCTACAACGAATAACCATTGGTTGGTTATTGTAGTAGCTGGACAAGACAAGTGTTGAGGGTTGGCTTAATTTTGAGTTGGAATGATGGGATTGCAACAAAGAAAGATATGGTGATGTTCTAGATGCAAGAAAAAAAAAATTTGGGGGGAGTTTGGTCCAAAACAATGATGAGGATAGTCCATAGAGAAGCAATGGAAATTGGTTGGTGATGTATGTTGGGTGCCAGTTTTGACCCTTTCAATAGGCTCATTCATCTCCATTTTGATCTTAGAAACCTCTATTTTTTCCCACTTCTATCTTATTAATGGCATAATGGATACACACAAGGTAATAAGTTGTCTTTTTTAGATTAACTCTTAGTTTTTCTTGTAAATGGTATTAAGAGCTATTTTTGCAACAAATTGCCTACAATTCAACTATTACAGGAATTAACCCTATTATATGAGTTATTACAAGAATTGGAGGTTAGCATACTTCCACTCGCTCAAATCGAGAATTTCCACTCGGAGGAACTTCATCGATATCATGAAATGGTAATTTACCTATTTTGTCATTCTCGTAGCATTCAACACCTAGTGGTCAAACACATGGTCAAACTCAACAGACAATTACAAGAAATTCGCAGAATCAACTAGAAATCTACAAGTTTGCTCACAGAATCAGGAACTTAATGCTCAAGAGTGAGGAATAAGGTTCAGCCAATTAGAAGATCTAGGATTCAACTCAAATGATTGTGGAAAAGTTATGCTAGGCGCTAAAATGAATATCTAAGCGATATTTCTATAATTAGTTTTGTAAAATAGAGTGCATATGGAAAGCACTCGAATTCCTTGAGATATGTATAAAAATTAGAAACAAGGGATATCGAATTTAGTGAGACTATTGAGATTATGATCCAAGACATATATTGTAACTGTTGAATTGTGTTGAAGTTTAATACAATGGAGGTTTGAATTCAATTTACGAGTTAAAATTCTTACATAGTCTAAATTTTCTCCAAACAACATATTCCATGAGGCCCCCCTGGTATGTGTTGTATTTACATAGTTGTTTTAGAATTACTTTCATTTTCTGTAGATTTCTATAATTGTCGTAATTTTCTGTAGATGCGCATTTGTTGTTACAATTTCCTGTAGATTAAGAATTTTCATTTCAATAGTTTACAAACAATGTTACTCTGATTATGGTGATTAATGATTGTTTCAGATATTGATGTTAAAGACAATCAGATCCTTGATTAATATTTTATCTACCATGGCATACCAACAGTCATCACATAAATATACTCAAAGTTTAAACTAAGTCTGTAACTTTCTTCTTTTCTTATTGGCACATTTCATCCTAGCATTGAATAAATTAGTTTATTTTCAGTCAACCTTTTCACTCATATTCAGAAGTATCCCTCTCTGATTTCATAGCTTAGTTGACTAAAATAGAGTGCGTTCACAAGTGAGTACACAACGCATTAACTCGTAATCTGTGTCCCTACCAATTAACAATCAAGTCCAAGTGACTGTGATCAAATGAATTAATTTATGTTTGTGAGTCTGGCACTTTACTGTTTGGATTTTAGTAGAAGTTTTTCGACAATTTCAAGATTAGTTATGCACATATTGTGCCTGTGCCTCATAAGTTTACCTACCTGGATTGATAGAAATGTCGAGGAATATAGATCACTAGATCATCCCAACAATATATTAACAAGGCAAAGTTCATGTCTTGTGTTTAATAAAAACAATGACCGCATGGAAATGTCAATCACACCTTGTATTTGTAGCAAGTCTAGGATGTTATGTGTAGATCCTATGTATTGGTCCTTAAAGATTTCGAGCTTGCTTTTTCTTAGAGTTGGTATTTGGGAGGACTATTGTACTGGTACCTAGGTGATATTATAAAAGTTTGTACTTGATTCCTCCATGAGATGGAGTATGTAAATGTCATATCGTTGTAAGACCTAGATAGGCATGTATACCATTTTTCCATGTGTTCTTGATGATTGGGATAGCTTGTTCGGTATAGTACAGAATCTATGTTATGGAATTGTTAACACATGGAGGAGTGGGTTGTGTGTCCTTTGAATGCTCTATGAGTGGATCGTGTTGGTTGTAGACTTTGCTAGTTATGTTAGGTCTAGTAACTTTTAGTTGTTTGCACATTTAGGGGGATTTCATCAAGAAGTTGAATGAACCATGTACCTAAAGGACATTGTACTAATTCGTCAATTGTAATGGTTAGGTATCCATGTAGTTTGGTGGATGGTTGTTCCTTTATATGGACTTTGATAGTTTGATGGTGTCTAAATGATCAAGGTGCGATATGCAAGTGTTAAGTTGGACCAAATATAGACTTTGTTGGTCAGAAGGTTTTTCAGTGCTCGGTAGAGAATTTGGTGCATAGATCTAGTTAAAGATGTTGATGAAGACTTGACCTAACAAAGATCAAGACTAATATTCAATTCAAGGGGAGTGTTCGAATTATTAACTCCTACTTATCTTATGGAATAATGTGTGATACTTATGATCATACGAGTGGGTTGTGGTTGTTATTGCATTGGTCATTGTGATGTAGAGTTTGTCTCTGCTTGGGTAGCCTTCTTGTATGTTTTTGGGAGGTTGTTGGATCTTATGTGGATGAGATATTTTCTCCAACAAGATTGTTGCTAACTTGAAGATGAGTGGTTGGAGGGTTGAGAGAATTTCTCAACCTCTCTCTCTTTAGTTAGGAAGTGGTTTGATATGATGTTGTATAGATATAACATTCTTTAGTGAATGTACCACTCAACAAAGTGTTTGGTGTATGAAAATAATTTTTACTTTCTTATTTCTCTTTAGGGGAAACTAATTGGACACTAAGAAGATAAGGAAACATGGTCAATGAGAGGAGGAGGTGTGGAAGATACTTGAAGGTCTTGTATTTTGATAGTAAGGCCCTATTACATGAACATAATCAACCAAAAATGAGCCACCAACAAAAGGAAAGCATGTAGAGCCCCTAGAACATGGAAATGATCTATTGCGGTTGAGAATGACCAAATCATGAAAGTATGCTAATCTAACCAAAGGTTTACCATAGCATTATTGCTCTATCAACCAAAGTTCGATGTAAATTGTCTTCATAAGAGTCCACTACATGAATCATCAATGCCTTTGAATGTCCTTGATAAACATACTAGGATATTGTAAAATGAAGTTTCCCACTGGATGTACAAATAAAACTACTAAATGGAAAAGTGACTTAGCCATTTTCACAGTGGATTTTGCCATTAAAGTAGTTAAGGAGTCGAAGGACATTTAGAGACAACTCATCCACCTCCCTTACAATTGTTTTAGATTAATCATGGTTCTAATTAATCTCCCCCATAGGCAGGGACATTTATATTAGCATGTGGGAAATGAAGCGGTATGTAGATAGGGTGTTTGATATGAGACATTCATATTGCATTGTGTTTATCGAAATTCGATGGAGGAAGAATCATTGAAATCATATTTTGTATTATTCAAATGGTGATTTTAAGTGGCCTTGTATTTATTGGAATTCGTGGAGGAAGAATCACTAAAATCATAGTTTGTATTATTCAAATGATGATGATTTTAAACATATAAGTAGATTGGGAGCATGGAAATCAGGTGAAGATTGTAGTTCATTAGTATTGTAATTGCATATTTACATCCATCTTATTTTTTCTATTGGATTTAGATGATATTCCAAAAAAATATCTATTAGAATAATATAGCGATATGATGGCCCTTTATCCCACCCTTGCATATAGAGGCAAGATTCCCTATCACTTACGGGTGTCATCATCATTTCTCGCACATGCCATTGGAAGGAATATTTTTCCCAAGATTTCATGATCTCCCTTTTTCATTATTTAGGTGTCGTTAATGGAAAGAGTGTTGGGCGAGTCATGGAACCCAACATGCAACCCTAGTTGAGACAACACAAGAAAAACCCCTAGTGACCACATTGGCACATATTCATAATCAAAACAAAGCTATATAGCAAGAAGTTGTGCCAAGATTGTAAGTAACAAAGAGAGTTGTGAGTGAATGTAGTGAGGAAAAAGAAAAATGCATGGAGTTGAATCAAAATAAATAGATGTTGTATTGCGGAATAGGAAGATTGAAATGAAAATATTGGGAAAAATGTATAAGGAAACTTAGATGCGATAGATGGATCCGATTTTCTCAAGATAAAAAATATGCTCAATGAATTTCAATTGACCAAGGAATTAATAATACAATTCTCAAACAACTAGAAGGATACATGGCCATTGCTAAGGCCACAATGAATTTTGAAGATGGAAGTCAAGTGATAGATCTTAGGATCGACCATTCACCCATGTTTAAAAAACATCAATATGATAATATCCTCCATTATATTTTTTATGTTTAAAACAAATTCTATCGATATGGTTTATGGCCTATTTAGGAAATTTTGGAATTTTGGGATAAAGTGTTAATTGACTTACATTATGTATATGCAACTTTCGAGCATCATGTTCAGGACTATGGAATGGAGCTTGGTAAATGGTAATGAAACTATTGTGGGATGGTCATGCTTGGAATAATTTGTATTAATACTGACCTCCTTAAGACCAATATATGTAAAACACTTTCTCAATTTGTCAAGTGTTATGATTATGTCTAGCTTTTTACAATCCCGTGTGAAAGAGATGTGTAATTTCATGTTTAATGTGGATTTGATAAGTGTTTAAAAAAAATATTAATAACAAAAATAATTTCAATGTTAATGTTAAATAAAAAACCAAAATAAATTTCAACTTTCCATGAATATGTATACACACATGAAAATATTGTAGGTAAAAAATTCAATTTTTTTAGTAAATCGTTTAAATATATATACTAAATTGTATATAATAATTGTTTGAATGCATATAGTGAATATGCTTATAAAAATAAAATAGAAAATCTAATAAAATCCCAATCTTTCACTTGTGCTCTCTGTTATCGCACAATCTGTAGATTGGGAAAATCCCTACCCAATCTACAAAAGTGTGACAACTATGGGAGTACCTACCCACTATCACCTTAGATAGACACTCCCCTCACTTTAGTGATGACAAGTCACCACAAGGGGGGGAATCTCGATGACCCTAGGGGGATTGAGATGAAAAGTGATATGATGATGAGTGAAATCCCTATAGGTCAAGCTTGGAGATGAAGAATGGCTTGGAAAAGAGTCTCGTGAAGGAGGAGAAAGTTGCCAAGTGTTTCATACCTACAAAAAAATGTTAGCCCTGCCTGAAACAAGACAAATGATCATAAACCAAGCCTTAAATCAATGGGGAGTTAGAAAGTTAAGCTTGCTATTCCAAATTGTAACAGTATGGAAATATATAGAGAAACAAACAGTGATGACACTAGCCGCAAAATCAACCATCCAAAAGATTCAATAATTATTGGGTAATCAAGCCCTAAACATGTAGATAATATCCCAATATTTAGACACAAGTTTTGATGGTAAATTAGGACTGCTAAATGATTTTATCAACGATATATTAGGGAAGCCTTGTGGCTGTAGCAAAAAATTGCTACAAAAGCAATATCTAACCACAAAAATTGACAAGCACACTGTTAAAAAGATAGTCAATGATCAGAAGAATATTAATCTAGGTTCACAAGTAAATTTCCGCAGTAGATTAGAGAGAAATGAGTGAAAAAAAGAGTTTATGCAGCCCTAATGATTGTAGCATTAAATTTATTACAGCCGCAAATTTCTTGGCTAAAAGAGGACGCCCTTAGGGCACAAGCAATCTTATAACATGAAGAATAGATTCCAGCTTGAACAATTGCAATATCTCAACATTTCACGTATACCAATCCGATGATTTTATATCTCCAATGAAAATTAGATTAGTGCCTTATCAATTGGGTTATGGAGTTTCTTGTTGTAAGGTCTAGTTGTGTTACCTCCCTAGGGAAAACAAAACTAGTGAGGTAAATCTAGTAGGGTGTAAGCCTTTTTACTCCTCCTAGCAACCTTTGCAAATCAAATTATCCAAGAAAAATGTGATGGACCTTAGTGGAGGGTGTATGCCTTTATACTCCTCCAAGGGTTTAGACAAGAATAACCATGAAACAAGAAGAAAAGACACACACACACACACATACAATGTAGCCATAAGCTTCAATTGAACCATTTGCAAAAGTCATGTGTTGTTGATGGGGAGGACATAGGTCACATGTTCAAATCTAGTTGAGTCCCTTGAGGCTACTAACTGCTCTTGCAACTAGTGGTTGACATCGTCCTCCATCTAGATATTCTAGGAATGAAGGGGGAATCCCACAAAGTGTTCTTCAATATATATATGTGTGTGTGTAATGCACCAATAGGTACATTCTAAACCCATGTGAGGAGATGTTGTTTCATCCTTAAAAAGGTCACTATATGACCAAGTGAAATCCACATCAGTTTCCATTACTCACCTATGTGGAACTAATCACTTAAGGCTATATAACAAGATTCTAGAGTGTCAAAAAACCCTAATATTAATTGAGAGTTTAGGCATGCAAAGCCCCGAACCATAACCCTAAAGAGTATCAAACGATGTTAAATATTGAGCCTCCATGAGAGAAAATGGTTTTGTTCCTATGGTATTGATTTATTGTTCCACAGTAGTAAACACAAAAGAGTAGGATATTAGAATAGAGCAAAGGAAGGAGACAATTTTGCAATCGATAATTCAAGCAATAATGTTGATCCATTCCATGATAAGTGATTATCTTTCTTTTCAATTTACATTTTAGGTATGATAATACATACTATAAATACATTATGTGGTGTACTTTGATATTATCGATGATGGGAAATTTTTCCTTAAAATTTGTTTACAAAGTAGGGAGAAATTGAAAGAAATTCATTAAAAGTTATATGATGTCTTAAAAAAGGCATTATGAAGTTTTAAAAATAGGTTATAAATTTGTCTTTAAAAGAACCTATATTATTGAAATTTAGTTTTAAATTCTTGTTAAAGGATGGTGTGGAAACAACCTATGTAGAAACATGTGATACACACATATATGGAAAAAAAAAAGTGTTAGGAAATGCCAAATTCATTCATTCGTCCACACATAAAACATTTATTTCTTTACTTTAATAATAAATACAAAATTAATGAAGTTCTTTCAATTCGAGCCAAAAACTCTAAGAAGAAACTATCTTGCAATTCAACCCAAAAACCCTAATAAGAAATTCAACACATGCTTCTATAGTATTTCAAAGTAAGGCCCATGTTCAAGCTTTGATCCAAATGGATATGAACTGTGTGCCTACCCTTGCTTCTTTAGTCGATCAACCTTAATTCAAACTTAGCCCAAACTTTGGTTCCCTTGTTGACCAAGGCCATGAAAACCGAAACATATAGAAAATTTTCTTTAATGTTTTTTGTGTTGGGGGAAGCTCTTTTTTTTTTGGAGAGCAATTGTGTGTGGTAGATTAGTATAGTGGCAATTCCATGATGGCATTAACCACCTCCTTGTCTTGGGAGTGTCAACATGGAGGCTCTACAACCCTGTATCATAGGTGAGGTAAGAGTCAATGACCTTGTTTGAGGACCCGAGCTAGAGGATGACCTACAACCACTACAACCTCAAGTACCTGAGCTAGAGGATGACCTACAACCACTACAACCTCCTCTGGGTGGGAAAATTTCCCTCTTTCGACTACTAAACATATACGATAAAACCTTAAGAATGTAATGTAAGTAGCATAGATATTAAATGTGGTTGGAGAATGACTCACAACTAACTACTACTTGAGGAATTTACAAAATAGGTGGACCTACCTATACAAAAAAACCTCTTGAGAAATCCAATCTAGAGCCTATTGATGTGGATGGAATTCCCATTCAACAGATAGGGGTGCTCCTTAGTATGAAATCCCAATTAGACTTCATACCATTTGGGATAGGAGTCCCATCCGGATTTTGGCCCAACAACCATTACTGGGATAAATGGGTATGAGGGGTTATGATATGCAGAGATGCAAATGATGCAATATGGACTAGAACTAAAAATAGAAATCAAGTATATTATAACATATCCTATCCAACAATGAACTATCTAAGAAATGAACATACAATAAAATCACTAACTCCTGCATACACTCTTAAACAATTAGTTTTCAAAGAGGGACAAGTATTAGTAATATATGAACAAAATAAATGCCAAGATTAGTCTACAACAATAATTTAATCACAACTATTTATTCATCATCTCAAAACAATAATATAGGAAAAGAAACACACTGCAAAGCTACATCATTCACACAAGAGCAATCTACAAAGTGAGCAACATGACCTTGCAACATTCACAATGACCATCAATAAGCTAGAAATAGTTCACAACAAATGCATCACAGACACCAAATTTCATTCTCCTCCAAAATGGCCATGAGGGCTTCTAGTTATTCATATTTCAAAAATAGTTTAGAAATTACAAAAATGTGAGAGCCCCTTCTAAGTGGGTTATCTTTGTCATATATAGTTGATTTTGCAATTGTTTGTTTCTTGGGACTTCTTGAACTCCGCAATGATAGTTGCAAATCTTGGTTTTCCCTATTTTGTTCTTTTCCTATATTACAAAATATACTTTACATTTCTGAATAAATTTAATGCCCGTCCCTCAGCTTTTTCCCTAATGTAAGCTACCCACACTCCAGGAAAAGTGGAAATCAATTTCACCCTGGTGAACAACGTACTTTCTCAAGTGATTTTGTAAATTGTTAAATCTTAGGACAAATTATTCATATCCTTTTTCAACATGAGCAAGAAAGAGCTTATTAGGCTTTGGTCCTTTTAAGGCACCACTAAATGTTCCCTCACTATGGAACTGGTCAGTGTTTGAGGGATCCTTGTAGCAAGTTATCTGGTGTGTATGGCTACCCCCATCTCGATTTGAATATGGTCATTTGTCTTTGGCTTGCCTAGATCACCAATTTTGGGCAAGTCGCACTTGGCTACAAGTCTGATGGCTACTATGTGCAATTTCGTGTAGGTGTTGATGGAATTTTTCAAATCCCTTTCCAATTTCTCCCCAATTAATTGGTAGTTTGTGAGAGTTGCATATTTTAATCGAATTTCTCTGCCAGTCATCCTTTAGAGATCTGCAGAAGCATTGGGGTTCTTCTCTACCCATTTCTTCATTTCATCTATGGCCAATCTTATTCCTATGAATTCTATATTTTTCATTTTGGCTTTGTCTAGTAGTGATATTATTTGAGTAGCTATGTTTTGCAATTCCTGCAAGTTGATATATAGTTGCTTAGATGCATCTTGAAACTCCTTCTTGGCCTCACTAGCACATATCATGATATCAATGATATTGGTTCTATCACCTTTGTAGAATTTTACTTCCTCCTCTAGTCTCTTGATATTATCTTTGTAGTCTTCGAGCTCATGGGCTATGTCCTTGAGATTTGTTCCAAGGCTTGAATGAATGCTACACTCATTGAAGCTATGGCCAAGGGACTTTCTTTGATACCTTCAACTACATTTGTTTATGTTATGACCGAAAGTGGGGAAATTATGGAAACAAATAGTCTTTTTGTGCTATGTTGTATAATCTTTCTTGAGTCCTTTTCATATATAAAAGAGTCCAGAATCACCACTTTCTTAGCTTTGGAGGGTCTAAATCCTCCTAGTCCCATCTCCCCTAGAGGGAAGTGGCCTCTAGAAAAGGGTATGATGGATGAGACTTTGAAACTGCCAGTGTCCATTGGATCGGTGTTTTGTCCCTCTTTGTGAGCTTTCTATTCTTTCTCCTCTTTTCTTTTTCTTTCTTCCTCTTCTCTTTTGAGCTTCTCCTCTTTCTCTTTCTATATTCTTTCTTTCTCTTTCTATTCTTCTTCTTTTCTCTTATTTTCTACCTCTACCACCACCACCACTGTTATTTCCCTCTCTCTAAGGGATTAAACCTCCCTTTTTTTATCCCGATTGGATCATTATATTATTTTTCATTTATCTCAATGATTTATTGGTGAAAAAATTGGAGGAATTAACTTGCCAAGTTATTTTAGCAGCTGGTCCAAACTTGGAAATTTGGGTCCAAAAAGTTGTATGAAATCTTCTAGGGCCATTTTTGAGGCATCAAACAACATCTTATATGGTTCAAACCTTACTATGGAGCTGCTATATATATTCTACATGTTGATACATTTCCAATAGTGTAAGAATCGCCTTAATCAGAGTTCGTATGTGAAATCTATTCCTCCCGCAAGTTGATCTACTATGTTGATCACCATAGTGTGAGTGGATTCCACGTAAACCCCCATTACTTAAATGTATGGGGATAACCACGTACTGGATTTTCTATAACATTCTAGAAGGTCCAAACCCAATCACTAATTGAAGGATTAGGAAGTCAATTCCCTAACCCTAGATGATTATCAAGCTATGTTCTATACCAGGCCGCTATGTAATGATCCCAAGCCAAATTTTTCGTTTGGTATCACTAAATACTACTGATTTATTGTTATGTAGGTGTTTATCGAGTTATTAAGTGCATACAAGATTCATCCAACACATGAAGATCATAACATAATCAAGATATGGAAGCACAAGCAAGATCTGACCTTTTTATTATGCAGAATCAATACAATAGATGGTCGATCTGGCATAAACCTCAGATGGCCATACAATCAATAGATATGAGCTGCTACAAATTGCTCTGCCGATAGAAAAGAAGCCTCCAAAGGCTGAATAAGTAATGAAGATCAATACCCAGTAGATCTGAGTGTCAAACCCTCTAGCTGAAGAGTGCCACGCTCCAAGTGAAGACTGAAACCCTCAAGAATTCAGCCCTGATGGCAAGATGCTCCAAATGAGCTCAAACTCGTCCCAATGATAGATCAGGGCAATGGGAACCTCCTCTAGAAGTTTCAAGCCCAACGTCCAAGTTTAACCCCTCCAACTGATGGATCTCCTAAGGGAGTTGTGCCCTCATGAATAGCTGAAACCCCAATGCAATTTGTCCTTGTAGAAATACAACTCCAAATGGCTTGAAACTCTCCCATAATGTAGATCGGTCTAAGAGAATCCCGTAGAAGAAGTTTTAGGACCAAATCACAAGCAGATATCTCTAGATCTGAGTTTTTCTGAATCACAGGACGTCCCCTATGGCTCCAAGACGTCCCAATCTGCAGATAATGGTATGAGGATAATAACTCTCCAGAAAAGTCCTCAAACTGATGATCATGCCCCTGCAAACAAAACCCAAGTGTCGGAATGGCCCCAGGCCCTCTAGATAAGATGGATCGAACCTCCCTCTAGATAATGGTGTGCCCTTGCTGGAATCACAAGAACAGTATGGCCTGATACCTTCTGAAGCACTGGATGGAGATGAGCTGAGACTAGAATGGTGTGGAGGAGTCTTTCATCCTCGAGACCAAGATGTGGAACAAGGTGAGTGGATATTTCACCATTGAGTTTCTCATAAGGGTTTGTACAACAAAACCCCCAAACTGAATGCTCAAGAGCAATAGAAAATGCTAATCCAAAACTAGAATCCATCATAGGTGCGCCCCAACCACTTACTTATACCTTTTCCTTCTAATTCATTGTTGAGTTAGGTTAACTCCCAGGGTTAATATTCTATTCTTCTGTTGAGTTATCTTTTACCTTTAATCCCCTTTTCCTTTCTTAAGTCAACTTAAAAATATAACTTTAGCGTCATTGACTTCCCCCTTCAGTGTAAGACTATGACCTAGTGGGGGTGCCCAGGCCACTGAGTCTCCTCATCACCTCTCTAAGAGGTGGGGGACATTACAGTCTCCCCTGCTTTAAATTTCTTGTCCTCAAGCAATTCCAAACATGCTTCTCTTACCACGTGTTCCTGCTCCCAAGTGGCATCCTCAATGGATAAATCCTTCCACCTGATCAGGTACTCTTTGATGCTTCAGTTTCTGAGCTTCTTCTCTCGGACTTCTAGCACCTCCTCCGGAATCAAAACAAGTTTTCCCTCCTCATCCATGGGAGGTAATACCTCAATAGGCCTGATGTGTTGACCGAGGGCTTTATTAAGGCACGAGACATGAAAAACGTTGTGAATTCTGCTACCCTATGGAAGCTCCAACTCGTAAGCTATGACCCCTATCCTCCTGTTGACTCTGTAGGCTCCAAAGAAAAATGGTTGTAGTTTCTCCACTTCACTTCTTTTAATGGAAGCCTGCCTGTATGGTTGCAACCTCAAGTAGACTAAATCACCAACCTCAAAAGTCTGGTCAACTCTGTGCTTGTCTGCTTGGACCTTCTGTTGGTTTTGTTCCCTCTGTAGATGATCCTTCAATTCCCTGATAATGTCTTGGCTCTGCTGTATCCAATCTTGTACCATCGGTGCCATGCTGTCTCCGAATGCAATCTCTACAAATGACAAGGGATCATAGCTATACAAAGCTCTAAATGGAGACATGCCAATAGACATATGCTGGGTGGTATTGTAGCAATATTCTCCCAAATGCAACCATCTAACCCATGCCTTATGTTGCCCTACCACATAGTTTCTGAGATAGCCTTCCACCCACTTGTTGACTATCTCTGTCTATCCATCTGTCTGCGGGTGATAGCTGGTGCTAGGGGTCAATGTCGTACCAACCAACCGGAATAACTCCTGCCAGAAAGTACTCATAAACCTGCTATCCCTATCGCTGACAATGGTCTTAGGGAGGCCGTGCAACCGGAAAATATCCCTGAAAAACAGTTCGGCCACCTGTGTTGCACTGAAGTCAGTACCTATGGCAAAGAAGTGTGAAAACTTCGTTAACTTGTCCACCACTACGAATATCCTGTCCTTTCCTTGCATCTTTGGTAGCCCGGTGATGAAATCCATAGATATGCTTTCCCATTTGTGCTCCGGAATGGGCAAGGGTTGCAAAAGTCTTGCTGGGTGTGTGTGCTCATCCTTGTTTGCCTGACATGTCGCACACTCTTTGACGTGCCTAATCACATCCTCCTTCAGCCCTTTCCAAGAGAATCTTTCTCTCACCTGCCTGTACGTCTTGCTGATCCCCTGATGTCCTGCCATTGGTGAGTCATGGAATGCCTGCAATACCTTGGCCTTGAAGGCCGACCCAGAAACCAAGAATGAGGTCATTAATAACCTTGAAATCTTCATCTTGTACCTGTCTGTCCAGTAGTTGGCACGCAAACTGATCCTCTGCATACTCCATCACTAGTTGGTCTTTCCAATCAACTGTTATCCCTGTTATGGCAAGGATGGATAGTCTCCTAGATAAGGCATCCACCACCACATTATTCTTTCCTTTAACAAACTCAATGTCGAAGTCATAGGCCTATATTCTGCTTACCCATTTTTGTTGCCTCTCGTTCAAGTCCTTCTGTTCCAATAAGTATTTGAGACTATTATGATCTGACTTGACAACAAACCAAGCACCTACCAAGTATTGTCGGAATTTGGCTAGTGCATGCATGATATCCAACATTTCTTTATCATAAATGTTGTAAAGTAGCTCAGGACCCCAAAGTTTCTGGCTCTCATAGGCGAGAGGATGCCTCTTCTGCATCAGTACGGCCCCTATTCCTTCCCCGGATGCATCACACTCCAAGGTAAATGGAAGACTAAAATCTGGAAGGGTGAAGACTGGGCACGTACTCATCACCTTCTTCATCTTGTCCATCGTTTTTTGAGCCTCCTCGTCCCACTTGAATGCTCCCTTCTTAGTCAGATCGGTCAAGGGTGCACATAATTGAGATAACCCCTTGACAAACTTCCTGTAATATGAGCACATTCCCAGAAATCCTCTCAATTCTGTGAGTGTCTTAGGAGTGGGCCATTCCATGATGGCTTCAATTTTCTCCTGATGCACTTGTACCCCTTTTGCTCCGATAATGTGTCCTAGATAAAGGACCTCTATCATTCCAAACTCACATTTGGACTCCTTAGCATATAGCAACTGTTCTTCCATAATTGACAAAATCTAGTCCAAATGCCTAAGATGCTCCTCCCATGTCCTGTTGTAGATAAGCAAGTCACCAAAGAATGCTAATAGGTGCTTCCTTAGTTGCTTGTTGAATACATGGTTCATACATGATTGGAATGTAGCAGGGGCATTGGTTAACCCAAAGGGCATCACCAGAAACTCATAATGACCGTAGTGACATCTAAAAGCTATTTTTGAGATGTCTTCCTTCCTCATCTTGATTTGATGGTAGCCAGAATGAAGGTCAATCTTAGTGAAGTAGACGGCCCCATGCAATTCGTCCAATAGTTCATCAATCCTTGGTATTGGGTACTTGTTTTTGATGGTCTTTTTATTCAAGGCCCTGAAGTCAATGCACATCCTCATAGTGCCATCCTTCTTCTTCACCAACATTATTGAAGAAGCAAAAGGACTACTACTGGGCCGGATGTGTCCCATGTCCAGAAGTTCCTTGATGGCCTTTTCTATCTCGTCTTTGTACTTCTTGGGATGTCTGTATGGTGTGGTGATCACTGGTTTGGCCCCTTCCTCTAGCTCAATAATGTGCTCAAATCCTCTATCCGGTGGAACCCCGGAAGGAATAGGCCCAAACACCTTGTGGTGTTTGTCAAGGATTTCCTTGATTTATGGAGTGTAATGAACCTTGCCCTGTTCATCCACACGTGTCACAACCCTGCATTCAGTTGCATATACTATTTCATCTCTCCGGAAGAAGGCTTCCATTCTCTTGACTGTGACCACCTTTGCAACATTCCCTGTGATGCCCCGAAGCACTACCTTTCATCCACCCTCTTCTGTGAATGACATTTCCATCGTTTTGTAGTTGGTGGTTATAGGCCCTAATGTGCTGAGCCACTGAACTCCTAAGATGATGTTGGTATCCATAAGATCCATGACATAGACGTCCTGTGTCAACTCATGCCTTCCCAAGGTAAGCTTTAGGCCTAGAATATATCTGTCACAAGGCATGATGCTTCCTCCTGCAACCTCCACTTTGAATCCTTCAAATTCTACTGTGGGTATGTGTCATCTCTTCAACAATGTTGCATCAATGAAGTTGTGGGAAGCTCCTCCATCAATCAAGACCGAGCCTCTCTGACCCTGCAAGACCCCCCTCATTCAGAAGGTGTTATACTTGGGCACTCCACTAATAGATGCCAAGGTGGCCATACTGTCATGTCCTGTAATTTGTTCTTCTTATGTTGCCTAAGTGGTTTCTACCTCCATGTTCTGTATTTGTCCAATCTCATCTTCTTCTTCGTTATCTGAAGTGACCTCAATGTAATGTACCTATCCGTGTCCCATGCACTTGTGTGAGGGATTCCATGGTTCCTTGCATGTGAAGCATAGTTGCTTCCTTCTCAGTTCTCTCCTGGTGTTATCATCTATTCTGCCACGACCCCTGTCATAACCCTTAGGGTCACGTCCTCCCTAGTTTATTGGAGGCCTTTGATCTCTTCCACTATTGTTAAGAGGAGGTCTAGGTATGAATTTTGGTTTAGCAGCTGGACCCAAATCTCTTGTCTTCCAAATGGCCTCCTGTAGGTTAGTAGGCTTGAAGGCATTTACCCAACCCTTCAAGGGTTCCATCAGCCCTTTTGTGAAAAGCATCATGAGCCTGGTCGGGGACATATCTTGCACCATCACTACCAACCTTTGGAATTCATCAATGTATGCCTCAGCCGTACCTGCTTGCTTGAGTTGGGTGAGCTCCTGAAAATGTAGCTCAAGATCTCATTGATCAAATCTATCAATGAGCCTCTGAGTGAATTCTGTATAGGATACAATCTGGTTGTGGTCGAGTGTGGTGAGCCCATAATACCACCAGTCATGGGCCTTTCCATCCAAGTACATAGTGGCAAACTTGATGGCCTCCATATCTCTCATGGGGTTAAGCTGCAGGTAAGTATCTAGCTTATGCACCCACGCTTGTGTTGTCATCTTGGTCGTACCATCAAAGTATGGAATCTCTATCTTCCCTTCCCTTCGCTCAAACTCAAAGCTGCCCCTATGGTTTGTCCTAGGCTGGTTTTTTCACCTGAGTTGACAATATTGGTATAGGGACATCTGTCTTTGAACTCTCATATCCAAGCTGTAATATTCCTTGGTACTCCTAGTCAATTGTTCCACAAAGTCTTCAACATGTTCATGTTGCCCTTGCTCATCTGTGAATGTGGGCATGTATGGTCTGGGGTTAGCTCTGCTACCTGAGTGTCGGCCTAGTTGTTCATCTATGAACACTAGCATGTATGGCCTATGATTGGCCCTGCTACCCATCTGTCCATGGGACGTGCCACCTCCCAGACTTCCTTTGGATCCCGGTGCTTTCTTCGGGTTATATCTGACCTCCTCATGGGTTCCACCGGAACCCCCAGCCTCCTTATTCCCATACGTATCAGGATCCTTTCCTTGATGGGTTACTTGCATCAGAAGGTCAGTTATCCTAGTTTGGTTCTCGTTCATCTTCTGTAGATTCTCATAAACTTTCTTCAAGGTTTCAGAGATTTTGGCCTATCCCCTTCTGTTGGTTTCCTAATACTCATCCAACTGTTGGACCAAGGTGCTTTCTATGCGATTCATGTTTTGTTGGAACTTACCAAATTTGGCTACTGAGAAATCCAAGCCCTGAGGCTCATGGTCATCCCCTGACCCTTCCATTTCTGCCTCTGTTTCACTGTTGTTTTTCTTCCTCTGACCCATAACAATTCCACTGTACCTCTTCATGCGCCGATCTCTCCACAGGTTTGGAGGATCGAAGCTCTGATACCACTGTAATGATCCCAAGACAAATTTTTCGCTTGGTATCACTAACTACTACTGATTTATTGTTATGCAGGTGTTTATTGAGTTATTAAGTGCATACAAGATTCATCCAACACATGAAGATCATAACATAATAAAGATATGGAAGCACAAGAAAGATCTGACCTTTTTATTATGCAGAATCAATACAATAGATGACCGATCTGGCATAAACCTCAAATGGTCGTACAATCAATAGATATGAGCTGCTACAAAATGCTATGTCGATACAAAAGAAGCCTCCAAAGGTTGAATAAGTAATGAAGATCAATACCCAGCAGATCTGAGTGTCAAACCCTCTAGCTGAAGAGTGCCACGCTCCAAGTGAAGACTGAAACCCTCAAGAATTCGGCCCTAATGGCATGATGCTCCAAATGAGCTCAAACTCGTCCAAATGATAGATCAGGGCAGTGGGAACCTCCTCCAGAAGTTTCAGGCCCAACGTCCAAGTTTAACCTCTCCAACTGATGAATCTCCTAAGGGAGTTGCGCCCTCATGAATAGCTGAAACCCCAATGCAATTCATCCCTGTAGAAATACAACTCCAAATGGCTTGAAACTCTCCCAGAATGTAGATCGGGCTAAGAGAATCCCGCAGAAGAAGTTTTAAGACCAAATCACAAGCAGATCTCTCTAGATCTGAGTTTTTCTGAATCACAGGACGTCCCCTATGGCTCCAAGACGTCCTAATATGCAGATAATGGTATGAGGATGATAACTCTCCAGAAAAGTCATCAAACTGATGATCATGCCCCTGCAAACAAAACCCAAGTGTCGGAATGGCCCCAGGCCCTCTGGATAAGCTGGATCGAACCTCCCTCTAGATAATGGTGCGCCCTTGCTGGAATCACAAGAACAGTACAGCCTGCTACCTTCTAAAGTGCTGGATGGAGATGAGATGAGACTAGAATGGTGTGGAGGAGTCTTTCATCCCCGAGACCAAGCTGTGGAACAAGGTGAGTGGATATTTCACCACTAAGTTGCTCACAAGGGTTTGTATAGCAAAACCCCCAAACTGAATGCTCAAGAGCAATAGCAAATGCTAATCCAAAACCAGAATCCATCATAGGTGCACCCCAACCACTTACTTATACCTTTTCCTTCTAATTCTCTGTTGAGTTAGGTTAACTCCCAAGGTTAATCTTCTATTCTTCTGTTGAGTTATATTTTAATACCTTTAATCCCCTTTTCCTTTCTTAAGTCAACTTAAAAATATAACTTTAGCTTCATTGACTTCCCCCTTCAGTGTAAGACTATGACCTAGTGGAGGTGCCCAGGCCACTGAGTCTCCTCATCACCTCTCTAAGAGGTGGGGGACATTACACGCTAGGAGGAGAAGGGGTTCCATTCTATGTTATGGTATTTTTTTCCATAGCAGAGCAGGACAACTAGGAGAGAGAAAATTAGAGAGAATAATAGAGGGGGTTAATATTCTGTAGCATCCTAACAAGCCACATGTCTGAGGTAACTCGATAGAGAGTGCCTTCTCCTTTGTACTTGCATTATTTCCATACCAGAGAAAAGAGAGCAGAGTAGCCTCATCTTCTAGCTAGGTTTTCTCTCATAAGGGTTTCCCAAAGAAAATGTTTGTTTTATTTTGTGGATGGTGTGTGATTGTATTTTACTTCTCTCTATTTTCCACATTTTATCTTTTTCATGCATAAGCAGAAAATTAGTAACTAAAGATTCTAGAATCTAAATAAATTAAATCTTCATAGTGTAGATTTCATTTTTAGTTATTAGATATGTTGTGACAAATTGTTCCAATGGAATATCCGCAACAATTTACAGATCACTTTTCTTCTTTTACTCGTCTTCTTCCTTTTCTCTATCTTCTTCTTCTAGTTTCTTGTTTTCTACCTCTTTTTCCTTTGCTGCTTCCTGTTGCTGCAATTTTATTCTATGCTAAGAGTTTTTCCTCATTCCAAAGATTACCTCATCATAGTGTACAACTCTCATGTAGATTTCTTCATCATTCCAAGTCTTAGATTCACAAGTCCACCTATACCTGTAGACCTAACAATGTTTGCTAACTATTTTCACGAGATCGTGCCTTTAGAATCTTTCATGCCCAAAGTGGAATGTAGCTAGGGTGTCAGTATCTTCTCGCTCTTACTTAAAATATTTGAAACAATAGCATCCTAGCCATAATGACATTGGTGGCAAGGTTAATTTTTTATCTCTAGAGAGAGATGCCCCTACTCCATTCACCAATGTTTGGTATGCCACTTCTTGCAAGACAAGTTTATCAATGAAAAATATGGGAAACATACGAGGAGATTTGGTTGCACCATATATCCTAATACACGTTACATTTTCCATCACAAACCAATCTCCTATCTTCCCAAATGCATCCATTTCCTTTTTTGACATATAAGGGCATTAGAGCACAAAATAGTAGCTGATATAGAGAAATATGAAATTTATCTCATATATTGTGATATTGTATGAGGTACTTGTGCTCCCATAAATAAACATGAATCGAAGGTTCACTTGGCTTCCATTCTCAACCCATGTCAAGGTAAGCGTGCACCATGCATACTACATCCAATAGATAAGAAGATATATGGAAACTAGGATGCTTCCTAGGAACTATTCATTTTGCAGCTGATACAGTCTCCTCTAGGGTGGTCGAGAGGATATCTTCCCAGTTGAAAATGTGTCCCATGGTTGTGATATAATGGATTAAAGGGGCCCATGAAACCCTAAACTTTTGGGGATCATCTTCTCCATACAATTTGTAGAGAATGGATACTACATATTGCTATGGTGTTTTCAACATCTTTGTAGGATAATCATCGAATGACCCAGTCTCAAAATTCTTGTCATGGATCCACCAATTCTTCATGAAATCTCTAGGATATAAAGGGAAATATTTCATCCAATCTTCAGTAAGCTCAATTTCTTCATTGGGAAGTTTATAGCACGTTCTTAGCAATGAAGGGATAATAGAAGTAAGTGCCTTTCCCTAGGCATCTCTTACCAATATATTATCCACATCGGTGTGTCAGATAATCTAGGAAATGGATTTGGCACATGGGGATACAACTACATGTAAATCAATCTTGTGGAGCATGGAGCATCTAATTGTTTGGTAGATTCCCAAATCCTAGTCCCCCTTTTGGAAATTCTGGATAGGTCTCAATGTGGAACATTTGGTATATCTTGTCCTGGTGATAGGACAAATCCTTTTTTATGATGCAACACATATCATCATGGATAGGGCTTGAAGTGCTAGTTTTTGCTTCCTCTTCTTCCCTATCTGAGGTTATCTCAATGATAGGACCTTTTCTAGTTCTCCTTTGGTAGGTAACATGATATTTCCTGTGATTCACCCATATTTAAAAACAAAAAAATTAACATGGTTAGCATTTCAAAACTGTAAATTTAAAGTGGAAGAAATATATTTTGGGGGAGTTTCTTATCTATGGACTCCTAGAAAAACTGACAAGGTGAACAAAATCGAGTTGAGTTTCAACAAGAGGCTGAGGATTTCCCCTTTCTTTTCTTTAAATATTATGCTTTGACAGGTATACTAAGAAAAAATGCTCTATGTCCATGGCCTAGGGTGTATCTTCATGTTTTTTTATTGAATTTTAATAAGGAATCCAAGTTCTATCACCACTGTGCCACTAGAAGGTTATATGGAGACCCTTTTTCTAAGAGTCGGTGCGGGTTAACTTTCGACAGGGAAACTACTTCGGAAGAATCCCATGCTCGCGAGTTATATCAGGGGGAAGAGGGAATACCCCTTAATTTGGATTCGAAAATAGATGTAGGAGAGGGATTTGGGTGAGTTGAAGTTACAGACATTCCATAAACAGGGAAATATTTCACCATGTCGGACGAGAAGGAAGAATGGACCCAACATATTTGCGGGTAATTTTTTTATTATTATTTTATTTTATAAGGTAAAGAAAGGGTCGTATCCCATAAAATAATGCGTACCTGTTAGTAGGTGACTGGACGGTTGAGGGAGAGAGAGCTAGTAGTTGGCCGACGTGGTGTGGGGGTGCTCCAAAACTTTTCCAAGTGGACAACAATGATTAAGAGTGTAACAATTTTCAATTGAGGGTAAAAAATGGGTTTTTATAAGAGAAAAATGACCATTGGGCATGAAAATAGAAAAAGACAGGTTGTACGAAATTTTAAATGTGCAAAATTACCTCACACATGTGAAATCAATGAAGTGGGTCCACGAGCAGGTTGTCGTTGATGAAGAATATTCTTTGAAAATGTTGTGTCTCTTAGAATTTTTTTTCTTAGCAATGTATTGGTGAAGAAAAATATTTTCTTTAGTGATATTCGATGAAGAAAAATATTTTCTTCAACGATGTATTAGTGAGGAAAATATTTTTCCTTAGCAATGTATCAAGGAAAAAAATTATTTTCTTCATCGATGTGTTGATGAAGAAAATATTTTTTTATCAACAACAATATATGGTGTTTCACTATGGAAAAATATGTCTTTTGACGAAGTGTTAGCGAAGGAAGTTTTCTTGGACTGAAGTGTCATAGTAGGAAAATATTTATCTCAACGATATTTCGCTGAAGAAAATATCTTTGGAGCAATGTATTGGTGAGAGATAAAATTACTTTGAGAGATAAAGGATGTATCGACGCCAAAAAATGTTTTGGTCAATGATAAAGGACGTATTGGTGCCGAAAAATATTTTGGCCAATGATAAAGGATGTATTGACATTAAAAATCATTTTGGCTAGCGATTAAGGATGTATTGATGGAGGTAAAAAACTTAGAGAAAAGACTTTTGGAGCATGATTTCATTTAAAGATAATGCAAAGTTACTACTGGTGCTTTCGGAAAGACTTACAAGACAAAATCAACCCAAATTGAAACTAGACCGTCCAAATTGGGAAAAAATAAGGATGGGCCCCATACTATTTCAACTTGAAGAAGAATGAAGTTAAGAGAAATAGTAAAACAAATGGGCAATGGGTTGTTTCTATCACAAGAGAATCCCATCATCATTCTTTGGCATTTTCTATCCTGCACTATCGACCACCATCTTTGTCTTTGCATGCACCCCACCAAGTCGCTCTTCATTGCAAGCAAGAACAAATGCCTCACAACCACAAAGCAAATTTCATACTCAAACCCTTCCCTAAACAAATGAGTAACAAGATACATAGGATGCACTATGAAAAAATATCCTTTGTGGGAGTGGAGTAGAACAATTATCGCTACCCTTTTTTAGCTTCGTTAGATAGATGGAGTATAATGAATTGTTGCAAATAATGTACATAGAGTGATAGTGACTAGAGAGGGGATTGATGTGCAACAATCTAGATGAACCAACCATTTTTCAATGAATCTAAATGGACCACTGCTTCCACACATCAAATCAATACATATGCTTCACATTGGGGAAATACCATACAACATAATAAAAAGAAAGATAAATAATCTAACACTACCTCTTTTTCCAACCTACAACCTTACTAAAACATCACATTAATCTCATCTTCAATTTCTTTGATCCATAATTGAGGGAATTATAGCCCACTCGTTTCACCAACATATAGGGTTTGTGTAATTAACTTTTAATCTCTATTTCTCTATGCTTATGTAGAGATATTAGTCCTCTAAATGGCTACAAGGTCTCTATTCTTAGTGTAGTCTTCACACAACAACCAACTAACAATGCCAATAATAAGAAGGATTATGTATGTAATATTTTTTGTTGTTATCACTCGGTAAGAACACAAGGATTCCTGTGTGTATTTGCTTCAATCAAATCTTTCATGTTTACAATGTTATGTTGTCAAGACCCAATTTAATGACACACCCTTTAAATATGTTTGTGCAAGAAATTTGTCCAAGGTTTCAAATCCAATTGTTTTCACGTGTAATGTGTGGACATGGGTACCTCCTTATTTATTGGTATTATAGTTATAGGTGTTAACACCCCATTGAATTACACATGCACAAAATTAACTCCAACAATCCACTTATTATCAACACCTAGGTTTTTTTTTCATGTTGCTTATGTTCCCCCTTTTCTAGAGGGGGTTGGATAGGGGCTATTAACTTGCAATCTTTAGTGATGTGGCATTATTCATGGCATGCTTTGCATTTAAATGAGAGTTGTTCATAATCCAATTTTTCCAAATGTGTCTAGGAGTCTAGAGATAGAGTATGATAGTCTTAGGGATTCCTTTTTCCAAATCCATTTCCACACAAATTATAGCACATGCAAGTGTTCCTAACTTGGACTCAAATTTATCAATGTACTTTCATAGGGAATTTCCTATGGATGCCAAAGAGTCATCACTCTAGCATTGCAAAGGGAGATGAGGAAAATGGACCCAAACTAGAACTGCAAAAGGTACATCCACTTCATTGTCAAAGTGAGGCGTCCACTAATTTATATACATTCCTCTTGGGCCCATAAAATAAGGCCCATTCCAAATAATAATATTTATCTTATTTTATTTTCCAGACAGAAATATCCACGACCATAGAAGTAATAAGAGAGATTACCTTGAACCATTGCTTTACAATATTTTGGAACTTATAAATACATTGCATTGCAAGAAGGGCATAATCCAATGAATTTACTAGTGAGTCCTCAATTAGACAAAGCCAAGGGTTTGAGATGAGGAATCAAGGGAAAAATCTTAACCTCTAGGATTGAATCCACTTTATTCACAATTTTGATGGCACATGATTGAGTTGTTGCTTTCTGAGTGAAGAGATCGGGACTTGGGATGATGAAACCTCATAGGAGGGGGGGGGCGGATTTCCCCCTCCTAGATCCATTTCCGGGAGGGATAAACCAACAAAGGAGGTAGTCAAATTGAGAAAGAAAGGCCTATACTTTTATTCAAGAGCACTTAGAGTTCTTATAAGATGTATATGTGATCTTTTCCCTTTTTCCTGATTTCTTATAGTTGTCATTTTTCTACTAAAATTGACTTGTGAGGAAAAGAAAGATGTTTTCTTTGGAATATTAATCTTAGTTGTTAAAACTAGAATCATGATTTTTGAACACTTTATAACTAAATTTATCTATTGAGTGAGGATGTAATAATATTGCAACCTCAAACTATGGAAATGTAAGATTCTACAAAAAAAAAATGAAATTCAATTATGATGACAATATAACTTTACCATCCACCCTCCTTTATTCACCCCCATTTATGAATATTTTCTTCAAAGTGATACTTGGTTACTAAATGGGATAAATTTAGTGCAAGCCTTATAGGTGATGATTGAAATTATGTGATTCATTTCACTAGTTCCAATCCCACTTCTTCACTCTTGTGAGCATCGCCTAATATAATTAGTGTTAAATGGACTATTCAAAATCATGATAAAAATTAGTAAGTTGTGACGAATGTTCATGGATATGGGTCATGGATTAATGACTCACTCTATGTAGATAATCCCAAAAATTATATTTCATTTATTGGACTATGGAATATTCTTAATGATTAAATAAAAAAGGTTTAAGGAGCTCTAACTGAATAGATCATAAGGCACAATACTTGCTAAGGTTTTGCAAAGCGGGTGGAAAACTAAGTGGACTTGACTATGGGGAAAACTCCATCATTAAGTGCCCTTGAGCCATAGGAGTTTTAGGATGGGTGACCTTTCCAAGAAGTCCTATACCTCAAGGATAATTTTAAAGATCCATTCTTATCATAAACTATAGGAAACTCAAGAAATCTTACTAATTCTTAAAATAGTAACATAAAATATTTGGCAATATTTTTGTAAAAATATTCAAAATTTTAAGGATTTTATATAGCTTCTAGAATTTTTTGGCAATTTTTAGAATAATGTATTTATCATATAGTATTTGGGAAAATCATTTAAGAAAAAAAATGTAATTTGCGAATATTTTTTGGGAAAGAGAAACATGGAAAAATAGCCTATGGGTGAAATTTAGCCCCCAAAATTTTCCCTGGTCCTAGTTATTGGGTGCAAGTCCCAAAGGTGATGATTGAGGCTATGTGATTCATTTTACTAGTTTTAATCCCACTTCTTCACCCTTGTCAACACCATCCAATGCAATGAGTGCTATGCGGACAATTCAAAATCATGAGAAAATTGATTAGTTGTGACTAATGTTCATGGATATGGGTTATGATTTAATGACTTGCTTTATGCAGATAATCCAAAAAATGATATCTCATATATTAGACTATGAAATCCTCTCAATGATTAAATAAAAAGAGTCAAGGGGCTCTAATTGAATAGTTCATAAGGCACAATACTTGCCAAAGTTTTGCAAATGGGGTAGCAAGCTAAGTGGGCTTGACTGTGGTGGAAAACTGCATGGTTAAGCATGCTTGAGCCAAACGAGTTTCAGGATGGGTAACATTCTCATGAATTCCTTGTTACCAGGTGCAAGCCTCAAAGATAATGATCGAGGCTTCTGCAATTCATTTTGCTACTTTTAATCCCACTTCTTCACCCTTGTGAGCATCACTCGATGCAATGAGTGATAAGTGTAATATTCAAAATCATGAGAAAATTAGAAACTCACAACTAATAATCATGGATATAGGTCATGGATTAATGATTTACTCTATGCCAATAATCCCAAAAATGATATCTCATATGTTGAGATAAAAAAGTTTCTCAATGATTAAATATTTTTTTTTCTAGAAATTAAAAAAACTTTAACCAACTTGAAAAAACAACTACTTGATTGCATCTTTAGAAATTATAATGATGTTGGATAAAATGATGAAAAAGTCTAAAAGTTACATTCATTATTTTATTTCTTACGTAGATAGCAGAGAATAAATCGATAATTATGTCAGTTTTGAAAATGTGAAACCATTTCAAGTAGAGATAATAAGAATTGAAAATATAACACCTAAAACATACTATAGTGAAGTCTCAATAATTTCCAACAACTCAAACCTTTTCAAAATAACATTTTATGAAATATTTCCTTGACAAATATGCTGCTCACTTTAAATGTTGTATGATTTCCCACTTTAACTGTTATATTATTTTAATCAAATACAAGTGAGTCCATTATTGAAATCCTTATCAGGGAGAGCTTACAAATAATCGTAAAATAACATGTTGCATTTTATAGAGGGCCTCAAAATAGGAGTACTAAAAAATTATTTGCTTTGATTTGATTTACAATGGAACAAATCTGACAAACTTGACTCATTAATCAAACCATGAATATTTTTCACACTTCATAATAGGTTTTTGGTAATGAATTTTTTTTAGTTTATTAGTTCAATTTTGTTTTTAATTCCAATGGATCCTTTAAAAGAAAAGGATAATAAACATTTTGTGTGTCACATAGTTTATATATTTACATATATATTATTTCTTTTCATGAACACAATGCACACAAATTATTCTAATGCTCACATTTTTTATATTTATATTTAAATTAAATTTACATTTTTTTTCTTAATTTACATATATAATAATTTCAAAATTAATATTATTTACACATTTCCATATGAAACATTTTTCATTTTATGATTCGGTAATCCAAAAAACTAACAATATCCTTTTGAAGAGGAAAGTTTAAGGTATGATTTCCCTTTTTTTGTTTGTAATTTTGTAGATATAGTTTTTTTTTCATCTTCATTAATAAAGTAAAATTATACATACATTTTTTAGAAAAAAAAGATATCCATTACAATTTTTTTTCCAAAGATGAATGTAATAATAATTGAACAAAGTATTTTATGGTTTTACAATGTTTATTAGGTCAACAACATGTATCAAAATTCAAGATGTCTAGGCTATTTATGACTAAAAATGAATATTTATTATTACAAAGAACTAATCTAAGCCTAAAATAGTAAAAAGTGAGTTAAATTCATAAATTAATGATTGATTGTTGGGAGAGTGACTAGTGCTTACTATATTTTTGGGCATATGAGGTCGATTAAGGACTCCTTTAGAGGGCACCGAGTGGATTTTAGGGTGATATCTACAGGTTGTTAACTACTAACCTTATAATATCCTCCTAATATATTAAGGAAAATTCAAGGGAAGGTTCTTCACTAATAACCTTCTAGGAGTTTTAATAACAGGGTCTCATTCAAGAAAAATCCAAAAGAATGCTCCACCAACACTAGAGAACCAACTTTACACTTAAATGCATTCATAAACAAAACCACAAGATGACAAGATACCACTTACTCAAGAAATATTTCATCCATCAAAACCCTAGCAATGAATATCCATGTAGTAGCAAAGAATTCAAAAGCACATCTTCTCCTAAAAATCACTCTAGCTAGCCATCCATAGCATTTTTCATAACAAAGAATGTAGAAGTATAAAAATAGTGATGTATCTCCACAAGTAGCAATGATTCAAAAATTAGAAGTGTTTCTTTGTTTATATGAGATATCTAGCACCCTTCTCATTACACTAATAACATTCTCCTAGATTTTAGCCTAAAAGAGTATAAAATACCATTATCTCTTTACAAACCCTATAGATATGGTCAAAATTACATAAACTATGAGGTGGTTATGCCACCTATAAAATAATATCCATGATACATGAGTGAATAAGTCAAAGACCCCAAAGATACTCCCCAAATCAAGTAAACTCTCCTCAAATGCCAAGTCATCCTCCTCAACATCTGGAATTCCATTCTCCAAAAGTGTCCCATGAGTGGTAAAAAAATTGTCGCAATATTCTCGCAATAGATTTTAAAAGCACCATAAATGTGTCAATTTTTTTCCTTAATTTCTATTATGACCACTTTTTGGAAACTTGTGGCCATTCTGCATCTAATGGCATTGAGCTAGTGGAATTCTAGGTATCATGTCAAAATATAATTGCTCATAAAGTTGTATGTCCTCAAAATAGGTGAAAAGGCATGTGAAGGGGCTTCAAAGTGAAATTTTCCCTCCAAAGGGTGTGATGTTTCATCCTCCAAGTGTAAATTCACCTCCAAAAGGTGCAATGTCCCATCATCAAGGTGCCATGTCATCTCCAATGGGTGCTAGGACATCTCAAAAAGGGTGCCACATACTCATAAGGCTCAATGTCCTCCAAATATTGTGTAACAACCTCTCAAAGATGGTGGGAGGGCCTCCATCAAATGTGTAAGTAGCCCCTCAACGTTCTACAAAGGACCAAGGCATCAATCAAGTATGTATCCATGTGCAATCCATCATCCAAGGTGTGACTCATGTAGTCCAATGCACCATGAATACTGGAGGAAATATACACAATTCAAACACAACATATAAAGTGAGTCATGCCAATGAAAAATCCATTAGATAGATCTCATTAATTACCCTCTTCAAACTTCACACTAGCTTACAAAGTTATACAATTTGCCAAGTTTAGGTATGGGAGGATCATTATTTCTCCCTATTAGGTGTGTCATTACCCAGGATAAGAAGTATATCCCAAGGAACCCATCAAGGAGTATGTGGAATGGTATTTGGTATGGTTTGGGGTTTACTCCATGGGTGGATGTCATTGACATGCAAGGTCATATAAAATATTCGTCCATGTGAGCGTCTTTGTAGAGGAAGTGCTTAAGCAATGAATTACCATTTCCTCGGCATCGTGTCTTGCCTAACCCCTATTTTCCTTTTTCTTTATTTCTTCAACCATTTTTGGATTTTTACTTTTATTTTCTAAGTCCGTTTGTTAGGTGTGCATTCATTGCATAGGACTTGGGGTAATGGCCTCTTAGTGAAGGGTTAGAGCTCATGCTTCACTTTCTTTCTTGGTTTTTAGACTTAGTTTTTCTTGTTTTTTCTTTGCTTTGCATTTTGAATTAGGGATTTTTCTCTTTCTATATATATATTTTTTATAAAGATGCATCAACCTCAGGAATTCAAGCCCATTCTTCTCATGAGATCATCAAGCATGGACCTTTTTGGGATACATGTAACAACCAACCCAAAAGAAAGGAAAACAAATAAATGTTAGATGGAATGTGTTATGCATGGTATGGGATATGGACGTGTTACCCCCATTACGACCACCTAATAGTACAACTATCCCAATAGTGACAACACTTGACTAGGATATGATGATGACCACCAAGGTGAAACAAGGAAAAAAGTATAAATTTAAAGCATTTGACTCATTATCCAATTCAACCCATGATCACCATTTTTTTGCCCAAACATTGACATTATCACTCGATATGAAGTGTCAGAACAATGTACCTCAGTGTACAACACACCATGTCATATGATGTGAGTGAGTTGAGCATGTAATGTAAGGCATTTGTGGGAAACTATCTATGGAGAGTTTGGAATGTCATCATCGACACTATTGTTTGTAATGTAGATCATGGAGAAAAAATATCCTATAGTTACCCCTATAAGTGAGGGGGTAATAGGATGAGAACCAAAAGTGGAATGACATGATATCATTGGAAGGGCCCTCGCCAACATGGCCCTCAAATTTAGGGATATCCAAGGGTAGATTAGTTGGTATAGTTATCCAAGCAACATTATTCTAAATAGGATCATTAATCAGCTTGTTCAAATTAGGGAGATTCAACCTCACCATATAGGGTAAAGTGGGTTGGGTTTGCATTGGTGCTTGAGTAGTGTTAGAAATAGTTTCCAACATGGTAAGAATCAATGTGGTACTCAAGTTAGGTGAATATAAACCATTCGAAGGGGGGCTGGTTCTAGGAGCACCTGAACTAGATGGCCTCAAAGGGGATGCAGGTTCAGAATCCGAAGAAGAGAAGCTTCTTGAATTCGAGAGTGATGATCCCAAAGGTGGGCTAGGTTGATTAACCCTAACTTCTTGAGTAGGAGACAAAACATGACTAAGAATACTCAAGGGAGAAAGGCCACTAAATCTATGAGATAGTCTTGTTTGGGGTGCAATGATTTCTAGGTGTAAATATCTCTCCTAAATGGAAATTAATCTATCAAAAGATAAATTCACCAAAGCAATCAATCAAGCAAATAAGATGATAAAACAACAACACTACATTCTCAAATGGTGCATCCAATGTTTTAAAGGGTGTTTGAATCAAAATGAAGGTGCCAAAAAGATAAACTAAGAGTGATCAAACAATCCTAGACTCTAGAAAAGGGCCTTCCAAACAACTAGCACAAGAGGTGATGAAGTCCCTTGTGTAGATGAGTGAAGGTACAAATGGGATAGTTATAAATAGGATATACAGGGTGATGAAGTCCCAATGAATCATATAAATATGTCTTAGGTGCCCTCCCTTATGTGAGAGCCAGCTAGGTAAGAACCTAATATAATGGAAACTAATCTACCTCTTCACAGATACGATCAACATGTTACCTTTCCTTCAAGCTGAAATCAAACATTCGAAGGGTCTTTAGTATTGAAAGAGATAGGAGTTTCAATCAAACCTCTATTCCCAAACTTGGAATTATCCACTCCGAAGAACATGCATGTTGCTAAATGGGTCTTGACCGTATCCTATAGAAAGGATTCCAAGTTCCCTAAAAGACAACCACTATGTTTTACATGTGAGATGGTTGTGGTGAGTTATTTGGATGCCTATCCCCAAAACCCTAACTTAAATACAATATTCTTTTATTCCCCAAGGGGGGATTATGTGTGTTAAGTTAAGTGGTTTATTTTAAGGTTGAGCTTGGGTTCATGAACCAAGCATATGAGTAAGGTGTGAAGTGGGTACATAAGTGGTGTGATCAACTTCAAAACATTTTTTTTATTAAAAAAAGTATTTGAAAAAAATGAGATCTAAAATTGAAGTACAAACTAATAACTGAGACAAATACTCAAATAAATGAAACTTTTCTTTGACTTAATAAAATTTCAAAGGAGATATCAACATGAAACAATTTGGATATCCAAATAAAATCTCCTACTTCAACCTATCCTACTTCAACCTAGCTAAGAACAAGGACTGAATGAGCATGAACTTTCAAACTGAAAAGCCAAAATAAACAAGTCAAGTACTAAGAAGCACGATAGATTTTTTTCTCTAACTTGAAGGACATTTCATTCTGAAATAAAAGGCCTACTCTAATGGAAAACAAGCAAGGGATAAAATATGGAAAATAGGTAACTGGCAAGCTAAAAAATAAAATACTAAAGCTCCACACAAAAACCCAAACCCTAGGACAAGTACCGATGCAACGAAGACGGATTTTCTATGTCTATTTTTTTTTTCAAATGAAACGCATCTAAGAGCTATTCAAGAAATATAGGGTTCTATCCTAAGTATATTGAAACAAAAAGATGCAATGCAACCAAAATAAAACCTAAAAGAGGTAGTTACTAAGAAACCTAGGGGGTATTTTCTCAACCTGCATTATTTCTTAAAGAATACATTAAAATACAATACTAGTAACCTAAAAAGATGAATGAACCCTATAAGAGAGAACTGATTAGGACAAGACAAAACCAAAAATTTCAACAATTTTGAGTTATGGAAACTATGCTTAAGTGCCCAAAAATATTCCATAGCAATGTAGAAATAAGGGGGAAGTTTATATGTTGAATGATTGCATAAAATCCCCCCACAAAGTGCATTTGTCAAGTGCAAAAATTAGGGGAATTTCTTGCGCTAAACAAGTGTAGAAAATAGGGTCAATATCTGCACTAGACATGAAAATAAATTGTGGAAGTTGGGGGGGGGGGGCATTCTTGAGGTAGAATTGAAAGGTTTCAACCAAATAACTCCCACACAAACAAAATAGAAAGGAACATAAATAAAATTCCAAAATTTTCACCATAAGTGAAGGGGGTAAAGGGGATAAGAAACACAACCACAACCAAGGAAGAATAAATGTCTCTTTTCCCCAGTGGAGTCACCAATCTGTTTTATTCAATTTCTGACTATGGTGTATAAGAAAACACTATCTTGATGGTTGTGAATCAAGCACATACAATAATGGGTGTAAGAGATAGAAACCCTAACTCTAATCTAATAATATGATTTTCCAAATTATATTATTCATAAAGTAAACAAATAAAAGCATAAAATAGAAACATTAATATAAAAAACAAGTTTAGAAAGAATGAAAGAATCCATTACCCAATAGATAAGGCCAAAGATGACACATATGAAGTAGACTTGATGAAGAATATGGGCTCCAAGGTCCTTCCTTGGGATGGGTCCTTGGATTCCTTGGTGTGTGTAGATGATTCCCTCCTTGGTGTATGAGCAAGGTGCCTAGATAAGAAATTCTCTCAAGGGGAAGAGGCCCTCAAGAATCTGGTGGAATTTAAGCAGCACAACCTTATTATGAATGGATGGATGATCAGGTGTGACCTTAAAGGCTTTATTTATAAGGAAAATAGTGGTTAAACCACCTTCCATGGTCTTCAAAATACTGGCTAAAGATGACCGAATCAAGGTTAGCAACTATAATTAGGGTTCAATATGATCCACATATAACTAACTTCCCATTTTAGCAAACCTAGCTCGAAAAAAGTCAAAATTGGCTTTTTGGCGGAGCAATGCAACTTTTGAGGGTATTAGGGGTAATATTTGAGCTGACCCTTTTTGGTCAAAATCAAGGTTTGACTTTGCATTTTCCGGTGAGTTAGAGGTCATATTATGGCGGAAAGGGGATGACATGGTAGTTAAGCATGCCAATGATGATATATTTCAGTAATACTAGTAGAAATATCTCAAGTGATTAGTTGTAAAGTGATAACACTTGGTGAAGCCCAAATTCAACAATTACTCATTAATCATTGAGTACCATGCTCATAGATCTTTCCTCACCCAATAAAGGGCCTTATTCAATCTACACACATGGGTATCTCACTCATTCACCTCAAAAACCCTCAATTAATTAATGTAAACTTTATCTTCAATTACATCATTTAGAAAAGTAGTATTTACATATAAAGTAGTGTTTAAAAAATTTTGACACCAAAAATATCACCTTCGTGGTATAAAAAATATGAGTTTATAACATTCAGGACATGACCCGCTTGAGTGGCATTTTTTGATGCCATCAAGGAGGAATTATACCATGTTAGAAGCTATGATGACCAATACACAAGATGGACAACTCTACGTTAGGAGAGAGTCCAGATAGTGCCAAAGTACACCAATGTATTCCATACTTTTCACTAAAGTTGGGCATCAAGGGCTCCGAATGACACCTAGTTTTGAAGTACTGTAGAGACTTACACAAGTTCATTCAAGTAGAGATGGTTTTCTTATACATCTTCTCACTAGAAGCCACTTATTGATATTCTTTTGAAATCGAGTAGAAATTTAAGTAGCGAAATAAGTGGGATTTTGGGTTCAGAAATCCTCCACAACAAAAGTATGGTAAAGGTGGACCTAAATCATAGAACAAGGGACAAGGAAGGGAGATCCAACATTGAGAGAAATAGTTCAAGCCACGGGAAAATAAGGGTAATGAGAAGTCAAAAGAAGGACACTGGAAAGTGGTGCGAGTTCCATAAAATCCCCTAGCACAACACTGATGAATGTCGCTTGAAACATTCATTTTTGGATGAGCTTAAAGAAAAAGAGTCATACCCTAACTTGGAATATAATTCATACTAAGATAATGGAAATAATATCATCAATACAGAACTCAATGTTACCGTTGCAACTATGAATATCCAACCAGATGTGTCAGAGGAGCTTGAGGAGGTGGGGCACCTCTTCCATTCACATACATGGGTGAAGGGGACCCCACTAAATTTCATTATTGACAGTGAGATCCTGAAAAAACTAATATTAGCTAAGGTAATCAAGATATTTAAGCTATTGACAATGCACACCCCCAACCATACATCATCGGTTGGTTGATCTAGGGATGAGACCTTCACTTCAACTACCAGTGTCACTTGTCCTATTGCACTAAGCTCCTCAAAGATGAGGTATTGTGTGATGTTTCTCCACTTGAAGTTTGTGAAGTTCTTTTAGGAAACCCTATATGTGGAAATGTCATGTTTTTTATGAGTCTCAACCCCATAATTTCATTGTTACTTTGGGAGGTTAGTCTTACAGGGTACCACATGTAGTTTCGATTACTTCCATTTCATTGATCTCGACAAAAAAATGTCGAAAGGTAATCTCTTAGACTACCAAGTTTTTCTTCTTCATGGTTTGGTTAGAAGGTGAATGAAAGGTCATTTCAACCACCATAGCTTCAACACAAGATCTCTCTACATAGCATAAGCAAGTGGACAAGGTTGTAGAGAAATATAGAGACATATTCACCTCACTTATAGGGGTGCCTCTACAATATTAGATCAAACATCACATTGACTTTATACATGTTTCTCCCTTTCCTAATGGTCTAATATACAGAATCTACCCTCTGGAGAATGAGGAAATAAATCATCAAATTCATGAGCTCATCCAAAAGGGACACATTTGGCCAATCTCCTCACCTTGTGGGAGACCAATTGTGTTGGTATAGAAGAAGGATGGCACATGGTGACTTTGTATTGATTACAGAGCCCCTAATAAACTCAATGTCAAGAACCAATATCAAATCCCCTAGATTGACGATCTTCTTGATCAAATTAAGGGTGCCAAGTTCTTTAGTAAGATTGATAAGAAGTCAAACTACAACCAAGTTCCAATAGAATAAACAAATGTATGAAAGACAACCTTCAAATTTAAATAAGGGATTTTTGAGTGGTTGGTCATGCCTTTTGGATTGACTAATGCTCCAACGAAATTCATGAGGATGATGGATGATATATTGTGGTAATTCATAAACTATTTTGTGGTCTTGTATTTGGATGACATCCTCATCTTCAACCAAATCTAGACAGAACATTTGTAGCACATTTAGCAGGTCCTAAGCACCCCATGGAAACACAAGTTATACACCAATTTGGAGAAATGATCATTTGGCATGCATATAATTAAATAATCAGGATACATCATGGATGAACATGGAGTGCATGTGAACCCAACAAAGATCCAATTCATTCATGATTGGCTAGCCCTGACAACTCTAACATAGGTCTGTGGCTTCTTGCGTCTCGCCACATTCTACTATAGGTTCTTGTTAAGGTTATCTCATATTGCTTTCCCCCTCATTCAAGTTTCCAAATTTGGAGTTAAATCATTCTAAGATATGAAACATCACCTCTGCTCCACACTAGTCATGCCTCCAACATCCATTTGAGACTGAGACATATGCCTTTGACTACGTTATTGATGTAGTCCTCACTCATATCGGTGTAGTACTCACTCAACAATGATATTTGGTGGCCTATCATAGCGATACATTATATGATGGTGTTCAAATATATCCCATCTATGACAAGGAGATGTACTCCATTGTGCAGACATGCCAATATTTGAAGCATTATATTATAGGAAAGGAAATGATCATCCACACTAATAATAAGCCTTTGGAATTCAAGAAAACACAAGTAAAGTTGTAGAATGACCAACAATAGAAGTGGTCCACACACCTGCAACAATTCCACTTGAACATTAAGAATAAGAAGGGCAACCCCAACCATGTTTCTGACTACCTCATTTGGCCCTCAGTTGTGGAGCTAACCACAATTCTTAACTCCTATGGGCATGATACATCCAGGTGGCCACAACTATACCACAATGACTCTGAATTCACTACTACTTATTAGACACTGAGTGTAGGAAAACATGTCCCAAACTTCCACCTATAGGATGCACTCTTGTGCTCTCTAAGCCATGTGCTATCTAAGCCATCTTTATGTTCCTTCAAGCAAGCATGAAAAGTTAATTTGGGAGGAACATTATATTCGGGTGGCAAGGCACTTCGGTGTGGAGAAGAAAGTAACATTACTTCAGAAGTATTTCTACTGGCCAAAGCTTTGATAGGATGTCGATCAATATATCAAGTCGTTCACTGCTTGTGCCATCGATAAACCATTCATTAAGAAGCAAGGGATGTACACTCCTCTCCCTATCCCATACAAGCCTTTGGATTCAGTCTCCATGGATTACATGTTAGGTTTTCCCTCTGCCAAACATGGTCATGATTGTGTCTTTATGGTCATCGATCAGTTCTCTAAGATGGTCATTTTATCACCATGTAAAAAGAGTATCATAGTCGAGGCCACTTCTAGGCTCTTCTTTGAGTATGTTTGGGTTCATTTTGGGCTACCACGAACCATTATTTTAGATAGGGAAAACATGTTCCTCAATATCTTCCAATCTCACCTATGGTCTTTGATGGACACCAAGTTGACCAAATCGACTGCCTTTGACCCCCAAACAGATGGGTAAATGAAAGTGGTCAATATGATGATTATGCATATCGTACGCATGTACAACTCCAAGTATCCATGTACATGGGATGATATCCTTCCATATGTTTATCATAGCTATACTAGATCCCTCCACAACTCTATTGGCTACAACCCTTTTCATGTTTTTTGGGGTTCCAACCATTGGTCCCCATTGATGTAGCTCTTCCCATTCCATTTTCAACGATATAATCCTCCCATGCTCATACCAAGACAAGCAAAGAATCCAAATTTATTCAATGAATCTAGCTCCTCTAACAATAGGTTCATGATATATTGTAGATGGAAAATTCCAAGTACAAGCAATGGCATGACCAACATCAAGTTCAATGAAAGTTTCAAGTTGGTGACAAGGTATGGTTTATTTTGTAGAATGAGAACCTCACATCCCCCCACAAGAAGCTCATACCACTCATATATGGGCCTTACACCATCACAAAGGATGTGGGTGAAAATGATTTCAAATTGAGTATTCCTCCTCTCCTTGGATTTCACTTAGTATTTAATGTGGAGCTGCTTTGACCATATT
Organism: Picea engelmannii; assembly: GCA_009831015.1. Classification (NCBI taxonomy): domain Eukaryota; kingdom Viridiplantae; phylum Streptophyta; class Pinopsida; order Pinales; family Pinaceae; genus Picea; species Picea engelmannii. The sequence goes on from ML799535.1 coordinate 261,528, forward strand.
TCCCACCTTTATTGGACACCTCAGAGGTGGCTAAGCACTTGGATTGTACAGAACTCAATCCCGACTACCTTGAGAAATATAAAATGGATCAGATCATGGAAACCAAGATGAAGGGAACCCCCCAACAAAAAATCCAACTCTATTGGGTTGTCAAAGAAGGACAACTTCTTCAGTAAGGAAAATGGCTCACCAAGATTCAAATTCAAAAAAAAAATCCCCATCTACTGCAGGAACTTGAGGCAATGGAGACCATTTCTTCCTAAGGGGTTAGGACTGATCTAGGTGTATATCTATGGCCACCCACCTCTTCCATTGACTCAACACAATTCTCCATCTTAGCAGTTTTGTAGTAATTTTATGGGTCCTAAAATTTCGGGGTCTTTTTGAGGCCCTGGACGATGTTTTATGTAAAGGGTCAATGGCATGGGTTTTCCCTTTGGGAAACCTATTCCATGTTGTAATAGTGTAGTCCTTAGTTAGAGATTTCCAATGAGATACTATGCATGCCAAACAAAATTGTATGCGGAATTTGCGCCCTTGGAAAGTTGATGTAGAAACTCACACCCAAAAATACCTTTTGGCATTTCAAAAACATATTTTGGTGCTTCGCCTCCTAGGGTTAGGTTTTTGTACCTTTAGGGTTATTGATTTATGTTAAAGGTCCATCCTTTTGGCCACTTGTATTATATTTTACGAATGAGAGTAGTCAACATATCTCTCTCTTTAGAGATAAGCTACCACCATTCTATTAGGAATAGGATTGTAGAGCAATACAAATAAAACAAATCAAAAGGAATGTGGAAATAAAACAAAGAAGAACATAATACAAGAGAGACATCGATATACATGGTTCACCCAATATGGACAACATCCATGAAGAAACAACCAACCCTTCCTTTATTCCATCCAAAAAAATGAAGGGATAAAACCTACAACACATCTACTACAACCTCCTCTTCACTCTCTCACAGTCTCCCATCTTAGTTACAACGCTCTCTCTCACCATACACAACCGCAATGCAATTCCCTCTTTAAAAACATGATTTCCTTCTAGGGAAAAAAGGTACCAACATAAATTCTACCATCAAATATGTGACCTAATGATGAACGATACAGATCGACTACAAAATTACAACGTTTTACGAGGAATTTTTCCAAACAATTCTCTTCAGGGAGGCTCCGAAGAATTGTTGTTTCCCCCTTGGACCCCTTGGTGACACTAGTAGGGAGGAAAGCCTCCCCACACTGCCCCCCCCCCCTGTCTAGTAATTGGGATCTAGACATGACTGAAACAATACCTTTGAATCAGGAAGATAATTAGGCTCTACAACCAACAATCTCCCACTTGGAGACTAATCACAACAACTCCACCACATTGCACCTGTTGGACTGTGCTTCAAATTTTGACCTGGAAAGTTTCTCATGTTCACCATCATGCTTGAAGGCCAACTGAAAATGATCACGAACTCAATTTCTCCCTATTTACTACCTTCGTTAACATGTCTACAAGACTATGGCTAGTGTGTATATTTTCCAACTTCAACTATCCATAATCCAAAACTGATAATAAGAAATGGTATTTGAGTTGTATATATTTAGTCTTAGAATGGAAGGTTGATTTCTTTTCAAAACGAATAGAACTCTGGCTACCACTGTACAACCTGTTATTCTTCTTCTTCTTTCCCAATTCCTCCATAAACCTTTATAACCAAATAATCTATTTACTAGCCTTTTTAGCAACGACATACTCTACTTCCGTTGTTGAAAGTGAAACAACCTTTTGCAATTTTGAAATCCAACTTACTGTTGTTCCACCTACAATGAAAACATACCCTATGGTGCTCCTCCTACTATCTATATCACTTTCCATATCTGAATCAACATATCCCTATAGAAAAAATGTTCGAACCTCCAAAACATAATGCATGAGTAGTAGTACCTCCTAAATACCTTAGAATCCACTTTATTGCCTTCCAATGCTCTTTACCTAGATTGTTCATACACCTGCTCACAACTTCCACTACATGTGCAATATCTTGCCTTGTGCACACCATTGCATACATCAAGATGCCAACTACCGATGAGTACAAAACCTTGGACATGAAATCTATTTTCTCCCATGTCTTAGGAAACATATCCTTAGTCAGTTTGAAATGACCAACAAAAGGTGTACTAATTGGTTTTTCATCCTGCATTTTAAATATTTCCAACACCATCTCTATGTACTCACTCAGAGACAATATTAATTTGTGATTTTTCATGTCCGTTGTTATTCTCATACCAAGTATTTTCTTTGCAACACCCAAATCCTTCATCACAAATGAATTAGCTAATTTTATTTTGAGCACATTTATATCCTACATGTTATACCTTGAAACAAGCATGTCATCTACATATAATAAAAATATAATATAGTTGTCATTATCTAGTCTCTTAAAATAAATACAATCATCAGAATATCATCTACTATAACCTTGTTCTCTCATAAACCTATCAAATTTCAAATACCATTGTCATGGATCTTGCATTAGGCCATTAAAGATCTTATTCAACCTACATATTAATTTCTCCTTCCCTTTGACCTCATACGATCATGGATGTTGCATATGCATATTTTTCTCCAAATCCCTATGGACAAAAGTTGTCTTTACATCTAACTGTTCAAGATGAAAATATTCTTCTACCATAAGACTTAAAATAGCTCTAATTGAAGTCATTTTAACAACAAGAGAAAAAATGTCATCAAAATCTATACCTTTCTTCTATGCAAACCCCTTTACAACAAGTCAGGCCTTGTACCTCTTTTTTCATCTACCTTCTTCCTTCAACCTATATACCCATTTATTCTACAATTCTCTTTTACCTACAGGAAACCAAACCAAGTCCCAAGTTTGCTTATGTACCAAGGAGTGTTGGAGTACTTCACACACACCTAGGATTTCTTTTTCCTAAGGTTTTCCCTATGTTTATTAGTCATTATCCAATCTCCTATAGTTCAGGGAGAATATTCTCTTCAGTTCACACTTCATTTTGATCAGTTGAGTGGAGTCTAGATGCCACATTGAGATTATCACCATGCAACATTGGGATCATCACCAGCTAATGCACATTGTCCTTGGAATCATCACTAGACTAGCACATTACTCATGATTCCCTGATATCCTCCTCACTTCACTCTGTTTTAGTCAGTTAACTGAAGACTGAGAGACTAGTTAACTCAGACTAGGTGGCAGTTCACTCCCGTAACTTCCTGAGAGACTAGACTAGGTGGAAGTTTACTCCTTTAATTGTTGGTGTGTGTCTAGATCACTCTAGAACACCACTATGGTGCATTGTCTTCTCCTCCAATGCGCATTAGTTGGGTTACATAGAGTATATCATGTGTAAATTATCATTCATTCATTTGGTTAATGACAATTATTCCATTATTTCTCTCCTACTTCTCTTTTCTCATATTTTCTCTGCAAATGTGTATGTCAATTCCTAGATATATCTATTATGTGCAGGTTCAACACATTTACGTGGTATTAGAGTTGTTGGCCCTTGGGCATGGATTATAAAGAAGGCGAAGAAAAAGGAAGAGAAAAGACAAAGTGCGAACTGCGCGGAAGATACATTGATTGAGATTGGGTCGAAGTTGCCAAAGGAGAAGAAAAGAAGGAGCGAAGCACGAGAAAATGAGTCGTTGGATGAGAAGATCGAGGTGAACGGGTCAAGCAAGGAAGATGGATCGTGGACAACTCAACAAGCAGAAAAATCCACCAATGGATGCTTGGGGCACCTCGCGGGAAAGAACGAAAGATAGGCTGGCGAAGCTCAGAAAACACAGGTCAAGTTGACCTAGGGTTTTAGACACCTAGGGTTTTGGTCTTTTAGGGTTTGGACACCTAGTTTTCGGCCTAAGGTTGTCGATAAGTCATTGTAAGGTATAAATAAAGATCGAGAGGAGTGAGGAAAGGTTCGTTGGAGGTGGATCATTGTTGCTATTGGTTAGAGTTGTGTTGTTGAGTGATTTTTGTGAGAGAGAGAAGTGTTGAGTGTGAGAGCCTTATGGTATTGTAAGATCTTTAGCTAGGTGCAAATATCAATCCTATAGTTGGGTGTACAGGGAGGGGAGAGAAGAAGAGAAGAAGAGAGAGATATGCAAGCTAAGAGGGCAGATAGAACTGTATGTTTTCATATAATATCAAGAGACACAGTTCTGTGGACGTAGCCCTAGGGAGAGGGTGAACCACATATATTTTGTGTCTCTATGGTTGATGCTATGTCCTTTTATCTTTTGTTACTCTGTTGATGCATTATTATGTTAGATCTGAGATATAACTGTGCGAAGTAGGTTTACACTTGGTAAGAGTAGCTAGATCTTTGTGTGATGTTGCCTTTGATCCCCTTACATTTCCTCTAGTTGTAGACACCTGTGTCCTGCAACCCCCTATTGCTACTTAGGGTGAGACTGCATCTGCTTCACAGGTGTTTCCAAAAGGGCTAGTAGTTAGGGCTTGTTGGTGTGTTGTTAGAGCTGAACCCTGGGTCTGCTCTTGTGCCAAAAAATGGTTTCGTTGACGGGACCAAGATCTTCTTGAGGGAATGTCAAGGTGGTTTCCATCGAAGACAGAGATTCAGAAGTGGATAGAAGAAAAAGAAAATGACTTCGCTGAAGCCTAGAAAAGAACCCTAAGCTTAGTACAGAAGACTGGTTGGGAAGGTATATCTTTACTAATATACATGAGATTTTCTTTGGAGGAATTCATAAGGAGCTACATAAGTGGTTAGCTAGATTAGCAGATACCCAGTTTGAGATCAGATCTAGACCACCTATGGTTTGGATTTCGACGTTGATCAAGAAGGTCAAAAGAGTTGATAACGTTGTGTCAAGAGTAGTATATCACTGGTTCGATAGTACTATTGGAGGGTACATCACAGAGTTTTCCATTGACAGAGTTGAGTCATGTAGACAAGCAAATAGATATTTCTTTAAGCGACCTAGGGGAAATTTTTTACATTTCTTAAAGTTGAAAATTAAGATGCTATTGCATGAGAAGAACATCTTGAAGATACAATAGTTGGTCAGATTGAAAAGCTAATGTTCAAGAATTCAGACAGCAACAACGACACAAAGGTTGGCCATATGCGTAGTGGAAGGATCTTCAGAGATGTCCCCCTGGTGAACTTGTTTGAACATATCCATGAACCACTACATGATGAAGGGTTCTACAGTGGGGAAGAAGAAGATATATTGAACGAGGAACATTCAGAGTCTGCTAAGGCAGAGGAAGGGAAGCCTGAATAACCTCGCCAAGAAGAATCAGAAACTTCAGGAACTGCATAGACTATTGAAGTAAGTACTATTACTCCTCTTGTTGTTTAAGCAACATTAAGTAACCAGAGTAGTCAGATTCATCAGAGCACTTAGAGCACTGTTACCAGCAGTTCATTACACACTCAATCAAGAAACCTAGGAAGATCTATGGCAGATGAGATGAGGTTACCTACCCTTAGGGGAGATGGATATGAAGATCCTGATCAACATTGGTTCTTATGCGAAGCTGTATGGAGTATTAATAAAACCAATGACGAATCAGTTAAGAGATCTCAGTTTAGTACTACCTTGAGAGATCGCGCACTGAGTTGGTACATGAAATTTGTCCAAGGAGTTGCACAGCCTAAAATGTCATTAATACTACGTTGATTGCCGAATTCAAGAAACCCAAGTTGGAGTCATAATGCATTACATAACTAAAAGAAATCAAGCAGAGAGTAGCTGAACTGGTGTGGGAGTTTGATAAGAGGTTTAAGACCTTAATAGGCCATTTGATTTTTCAGATTCCAGATGAACAAAATAAAGAATGGTTCATTCCTACCCACTTGCCACACAACAAAGTACCTTTAATGCAACAGAAGATTGCTTCACAGGCTGAGGCATTAGAGATCTCCATGAAATTAGAATCAACACCTATGGGAGAATCCAGCTTAGGTATGAGTCAAATTTTAAGTCAGCTAACCAACTTATCTCTGCAGGTCAAAGATATGAAGAATGACACGAGAAAAAATAAAAGAGAATATATCTGGTGTATTAGATGCAAATCAGAGGGCCGTGACAAGGAGCATTGTCCCCTATTTCATGAATACTTGGCTTCTGGAGCTCTGAGCCCTTTGAAGAAGGTTACTCTACCTTGGTGAGAGGTATGTAGAAATAGACATTTCCCTGGTGAATGCTACTACATGCAAAAATATGTCCAGACACCTACCAATTTTTACTGCACATTCTGTAAATCTGTGGGGCATGATGAAAAAGACTGTAGGGCTTATGGCCTATTGCATGAAAGATCAAGAGACACGTATATGATTCAAGGAGAAGTACAACAGGAAGGAAATACTACGCAGTTTAACTCTCTAGGAGGAGGAAACTTCAATCCTCGTGGTGGATTCAGAGGAAGAGGATGAGTAGGAGGCATGGGTCGAGGTTGAGGTCAGATCATTTGTTATAACTATGCACAACCATGACACTTGGCAAGGGACTGTCAGAACCCTTGTACCACCTACATCTACTGCAACTCATTTGAACATGTCATTGAATATTGTCCCGTGTTGTTAGCCAAACTTCAGGAAAGATGAGGAGGGAACCAACAAGTACAACTAATCTCAGCAGAACCTCGCGGAGAGGATCCCAGAGTCATTGTAATCATTATAGGAGGCGTTGTTACAAGAGAAGACAAAGTGACCCTAGGAAAAACTACAGAAGAATAAAGGGTCAGAAAAATTGCAGAAAAGACACAAGTGTTTGATCCCAGGAAAGAAAAGAAAACATTTGAAGAGGCAAGAAAAGAATTTGGAAGGGATTAGGCTTCTTCATGAAAGACACAACCAGAAGTGTGAGAATGTGGAATGCCTCTAGCATTTGACCAGTTTGCTTTTCCTAGAGAAGGAAAAGAGGTAAGCAAGCTCAGGGAATTCTTATGTACTTGCATTAATTTGATTAAGGATGAAAGAGTTGTACAAGAACTACAAAATTTGATAAAACAGTACGAGATAGGCAAGATGGATCCCCTGCTGAATAGAGCAGTACATCAAGTATATAGAAAGAGAAGGAAAAATAAGGAACTACACCTTAATGCTCAGATTGGAGATTATGATAAAAACTATGTGGTCCTCGACTTAGGGTTAGAAGTCAATGTTATGAAGAAGTAGACCTGGGCCCTGATGGGAAAACTTAAGCTGATTTACTCCCCTATTAGGATCAAGATGTATAATCAGCATGCAGTAATCCCCTTTAGGAGACTAGAGCATGTCCCTGTGGACATCGATGGGGTAAGGAAGTTTGCAGACTTCGAGGTGATTGAGATAGTTGATGATAGTTGTCATTATCCTACGTTGTTAGGAATTTATTGGGCTTTCAATAATTCTACTGTGGTTGATTTAAATAAAATAAGAATGACATTTGAAGGTGATGTCCTTAGGGTCATTGCACCTCTTGACTCGAATGAAGGTCGCAGATATACAAAACCCATTAGAGAAGAAGATTGTGCTTATGAACTGGAGAATACATATAAATTGATAGCAAGACAGTAGGATTACATTAATCCTACAACAAATGAGAATTTAAGCTGGTGAAGTGACAACACATGCTCATCAGACTCAGAGGAAGAACTAGAGAACTGGTAGAAAAAAATGTATGAAGTATATACATGAAGATATGCTAGATTGACCAGGGAATTTCACTGGATTGGAACAAAAGTAAGTAACCTACCCACCTTTGATGGTTTAAATCATATAGAAGATTTCTTGTTGGAATTTGAAGAAATTGTAAGAGTACAACAAAGGTTGTTGGCACTAGATGAGGCCTTGAAATCAAATCCAACGAGATGGTCGGGAACACACAAAAAGAACACCACGGACTGGGTGGAATGTCGCACTTTGATGACAACACACTTTTCAGAACAAGTAGGAGGGTGTGAAGTTAGATACACAGGTCAAAGTTGTCTGAAGGACCATGTGCGAAGTTGTGAGGAGGCCTGGAGCAACATTCCTCAAGAGTAGTGGGTGCATAAATTCATTAACACCTTAGACACAACTCCTATCAATTGGTATCTTCAAGCATAACTGCGCCTCACCATTGCAGATTGTCAAGGTATGACTCAGAACTTTGTAGCTACATTTGATTTTGAAAGTCAGTACCCTACATTAGATCAAGCATTACAAGTTGTAAGATAGAGGATCTTTGAGGAGGCACCTACCCACCCTGTTGAGCAAGAAGAGGACGAATGGACTGCGCCCCTTCAGAAATTGCAAGGTTGTTACAACATCAATGTTGATGAAGATGATGATCCTAGGAATGTGAACATCCCATAAACAGAAGGACAAAGAGACATAGAAGGACCAAGAGTCAAAATACCTTTTATTGGATAGCCAATCAAAATCAAGAGAGTTAACATTGGAACAATGAAAGCACCTAAGCTCGCAAACGTTGGAGATTATTGGGATGATGCCACTATTGACAAGATCACTGAATTACTGCATGAATACCAGGACTTGTTTCCAACCAAGTTCATTGATATGAAGTTCATTAAAGGGCCCATGGGAGATATGAAGATCCCCTTGAAACCAGATGCAAGGCCAGTCAAGCAGAGACCCTACATATTGAATCCCAAATATAAGGAGAAAGTCAAAATTGAGGTAGATAAAATATTGGGAGTAGGAATCATAGAACCCGTTGAAGAGTCAGAATGGATTATCCCTTTGGTGGTTCAAGATAAGAAAACATGATATATCAGAATCTATTTAGACTTGAGAAAACTGAATGATGCATGTCTACATGATCCATTCCCTACACCGTTTAATGACGAAGTGTTAGATAATGTGGGAGGACAGGAAGTTTAATCCTTCACAGATGGATTTTCAGGTTATCACCAGATCAGGATTTCCAAGGAAGATTGCCATAAGACCACATTTGCAACATAATGGGGATCCTAACAGTACACAGTGATTCCTTTCGGATTGAAAAATGCACCAACCATCTTTTCTAGGGTGGTGGTCAAAGCATTCAAGGAGTTTTTACATAAATTTTTGGAAGCATATTTTGATGATTGGACTGTGTTTAGCTTATTGCAAAATAATATTGAATGTTTAAGACCAATGTTGGATAAGTGTAGGCAATGCCAGATTTCCCTTAACCTAAAGAAGTGCATCTTCCATTCACCCTTCAGAGTGCTTCTAGGCCATATTGTGTGTAAGCAGGGGTTATTGGTAGATCCATCTAAGATCACCATTATTTTTTTGACCTATCCCCCCTACTTCAGTTAGACATCTGCGCACTACTGGGACATACTGGATACTACATGAAGTTCATTAAGGGCTATGCATAGATTACAACACACATGGATAAGATTTTGAAGAAAGGTTTTCAGTTTCAATGGACAGAAGAATGCCAGCAGAGCTTCGACACACCGAAATAGAAAATGGTTACTGTGCCTATTCTGTTTTTCCCGGATTGGAGTAAGGAATTTCATGTACATGTTGATGCATCCTCTATTGCATTAGGAGTAGTGCTAGCAAAACTAGGATCAGCAGATGTTGACCATCCATTATCCTTTTCTAGCAGGAAGCTCTCTACAGCTGCGATAAATTACACCACCACTAAGAGAGAAGGTTTAGACATGGTGTACGCGTTGCAGAAATTTCATCACTAATTGTTGGGAGGACACTTTAAGATGTTCATTGATCACTCTGCATTGAAATACCTAGTCAACAAGCGAGTGTTGGGGGGAAGAATATGCATATGGATTTTGTTATTCTAGGAATGTGATTTTGAGATCGTGGTCAAGCCATGGAGAATGAACAAGGGACTTGGTCATTTGTCCAGATTAGAGCATGGAGAGGAACCTACTAGTTTGGAGGATACACTACTAGATGCACAGTTGCTGGCCATTAGGAAGGTTGATGATCACTTCCCTGAGATAGTTTAGTTCCTATCAACAGGAATGGCACCTCGTGATTATACAGTCATTTAGAAGAAACAACTGGTAGTTCGTGCTGCAGATTTTTCACTTATAGCGGGACAAATATACAAGATGAGACCTGATGAGATCCTAAAGAGATGTGTTATGGAGGCAGAAAGGCCACTGATTCTGGCATAATCACATGAAGGCATCACAGGAGGACACTACGCAAGAAAAGAAACAATGCAGAAGATAGTTAGAGTTGGCCTTTGGTGGCCCACTTTACACAAGGATGCTAAGGACTACTACAGAGTTTGAGATGTATTCCAACAAGTTGGGAAACCTTCCAGAAGAGATGAGATGCCTTTATCACCACAACTAACCTTACAGGCATTTGAGAAATGGGCCATTTATTTCGTGGGACCTATAAACCCACTAGGAAAGCGCACATAAGAAAGATACATAATCACTGTGATAGAATATTTGACCAGATGGGCAGAAGCAAGAGTAGTTAAGAATTGTAGTGCAACTACAACCGCGTGATTCATATTTGATGATATCATAACTAGGTTTGGATGCTCGAAGATCCTTATGGGTGATCAAGGCACACATTTTATTAATAAGACCATTGAAGCCTTGACTTAGGAATTTGCAGTTCATCATCAGAAGAGCACTCCATACCATCCACAAGAGAATGGGATGGTCAAAGCATTCAATAAGATCTTGGAGACAACACTGACTAAGATTTTCAGTGTGAACATGGATGATTGGGATTTGAGAGTACCAATAGTGTTATGGGCCTATAGAACTACTTGCAAGAAGCTGATAATGCAGACTCCATTTAAGTTGGTCTATGGTCTAGAAGTAGTTGTACCCATGGAATATTTAGTTCCTAGCTTAAGGATTGCAACATTCACAGATATGGATGACATTGGCATTGTTCAAGACAGGCTTGTGCAGTTGTTCGAACTGGAGGAAGATAGTTTTATCACAGGATTCCATCAACAGGTACATAAGGAAAGAGAGAAGGCCTATCACGAAAGACATATCAAGAAGAAAGACTTTAAGCAAGGAGATCTAGTATTGGTATACAACAACAAGTTCATGAAGCATCCAGGGAAGTTCATGACACATTGGCTTGGGCCATATGAGGTTTTCTATGTCACATAAGGAGGAGCTACATAGTTGAAGACTTTGAATAGAGAATGGAAGGAAGGTTTGGTAAACGGGAGCCGGTTGAAATTGTAATATGACAACCAACTTCCTTGCAGCTCTCAATAAGAGCATAAGGAGAAGGGTCTAGGTACCAGGTGCAATTAAAACTGGGTACCATACACATAAAAGACAATATGCACATAGGGGGGAAAGGATAGAGCAAAAAGCACAGGTTTCTCCGCGCAGTCTGAAGTTGAAGCAAAACAAAAATTTTAGACCTACAGTGCCTCAGTACGAGTCACAGGTGAGTGTTGGGGGCTTGTTGGCCCTTGGGTATGGATTAATAAAGAAAGAAAATAAAACGGAAGAGAAAAGACGAAGAATGAACTGCACGGAAGATACATTGACTGAGATTGGGTTGAAGTGGTCAAAGGAGAAGAAAGGAAGGAGTGAAGCACGGGAAAATGAGCCGTTAGATGAGAACATCGAGGAGAATGGGTCAAACAAGGAATATGGATTGTGGACAACTCAGCAAGTGGAAAAAGACACCAATGGATGCTTGGAGCACCTCGCGGGAAAGAAGGAAAGACAGGCTGGTGAAGCCTGAAAAATGCGAGTCAAGTTGACCTAGGGTTTTGGTATTTTAGGGTTTGGACACCTAGGTTTCGGCCTAAGGTTGTTAGTAAGTCATTGTAATGTATAAATAAATATCGAGAGGAGTGAGGAAAGGTTCGTTGAAGGTGGATCATTGTTGTTATTGGTTAGAGTTGTGTTGTTGAGTGATTGTCGTGAGAGAGAGAAGTGCTAAGTGTGAGAGCCTTCTAGTATTGTAAGATATTCAGCTGGGTGCAAAGATCAATACTGCAGTTGGGTGCGTAGGGAGGGGAGAGAAGAAGAGAGAGATCTGCAAGCTAAGAGCACAGATAGAACTGTATGTTTTCATATAATATCAAGAAACATAGTTCTGTGGACGTAGCCCTAGGGAGAGGGTGAACCATGCATATTTTGTGTCTCTATGGTTGATGCTATGTCCTTTTATCTTCTGTTACTCTGTTGATGCATTATTATGTTAGATATAATATATAACTGTGCGAAGTAGGTTTACACTTGGTAAGAGTAGCTAGATCTATGTGTGATGTTGCCTTGGATCCCCTTACATTTCCTCTAGTTGTAGACACCTGTGTCCTACAACCCCCTATTGCTACTTCGAGTGAGACTGCATCTGCTTCACAGGTGTTGTCAAAAGGGCCAGTAGTTAGGGCTTGTTGGTGTGTTATTAGAGATGAACCCTGGGTATTCCCCTGTGCCAACAAGAGCCAGCAGATCGCTAGGAAAAAAGACATACCAAATTATTTTTGCAGGTACCGAAGATTGAAGACAACGGAAAAATGGAATTTCCAAAAGAATTCATTCTTACACCATACAATTTATTTTCATGGAAGGAGAATATGATAATGGATCTTCGAGGCAGAGGATTGTATAGGTTAACCATGAACACAGATACAAAACCAACATCAACCATAGAAAAATCCAAGTATCTAAATCGAATGGATGAAGCGTTTGGAACAATTTGCAGTCTCATTTCTCCTGAATTCTTCTTTCACATATCCTCTTGTAAAACTCCCAATGAAGCCTGGACCACCATGGAAAGTCTTTTTGGAAAATAGGACGAGATGGGGGAACACATGATCGAGGTGGAATTTCTCACATTGGATCCAAAAACCTTTGACAATCTCCAAGATTTCTTTACCAAATATAAGGATTTGTTGTCGCAACTCAAGGCTCGCGGGGTTGATAAATCTAAGGAGGAGAAAAAAATGGTTCTCATCATTCTCTCCAAACTTGGTCTAGAATACTTAGTGTTTGTATCCACATTTCATTCAGTTAGGTTCACCTCTGGATCCACCTAGATGATGCCCTCTCTTGAGGCCTTTATTGAGTCTCTGACACAAGAGCAGAACAAGCTCATCAATATGGGCAAAATCAAAGGCCCAAAGGCACATGCACTTACTGTAAAAGATGGTAGCGATCATCAATATAATAAATCTAAAGACAAAGATGAAAGGAAAGCACATGGAAATCCAAATAAGGAAGGGTGCTCAAAACCCTTCAACGATGCCTCCAGATCCAAAGGTGGAAAGGGAAGAAAAGGGGAGAAATGCACTTACTTCCATAAAGGATTCCATCCAGAATCTGCATGTATGCAGAAATAGATAGATCTATTGACCCAAATACTTCAGAAAAAAAACCTTGGAGATCGCATCCCCGAGGGTACCAAGAAGAAGAAGCCAGAAGATCAGAATCCCAAGAAAGGAAATTCTAGCCATGGTTTGATTTCCATCAACTCCTCTCCCGATGCTTGGATCGTAGATTCAAGATCATCACACCACATGGTTGCTACGAAATAAGTATATTCGTCATTATATGCATGCAAATGTCCTCCTATTCTAATGGGGGACAACTCTCCAGTCGAGGTCATCGACAAAGGAAGGATTGAACTCACAAACAAAAGCTTAGAGAATGTTCTACACGTTCCCAAAATTTATGTCAATATTCTCTTCATGTATCAGATGAAAAACTACGACACCGAAAAGAGAGTCATATTCACACCTAATGCAGTGGATATCTATGACATGCAAACCAATTCCAGGGTTGCTACCGCTGAGGTAAATCATCAATCTAGACTCTACACATTTTCTGAATTTATTGAACCAGATTTTGCATTACTACTTACCCATGCTAATGAAAGCAGTAGGATATGGCACGAAAGGTTTGGGCATTTAAATTTCAGATATATGAAACAAATTAGCAAGCATGGAATGGTTGATGGTCTACCAAACATCCACTTCTCCAAATGAATTTTTGAGGGATGTGTTCTTGGAAAACACCCTCAAGAGAAATTTGAAAAAGGAAAGACTCAAAAGGATTCATTTCCTTTAGATCTGATCCATAGTGACCTCGTGGGCCCTTTTCCACATCCATCAATCAATAAAGAAAAGCACATGCTCATTTGTGTTGATGATTTCTCACACTTCACATGGATTTAATTTCTCAGGCAAAAATTAGAGGTCTTTCAACACCTCAAAGATTTCAAAGCCCTTGTTGAGACACATTCAGGAAATAAAATCAAAGTCCTCCGAACAGATAACAAGGGAGAGTATGTCAACCATGAGATATAGAATCTTTTTCATGAGGCAAGGATTCAGTTGCAACACACGGTTCCTTATACTCCGCAGCAAAACAAAGTTGTTGAGCAAAAAAATAGATATATAAAGAGATGGCATCTTGCATGTTACATGCAAAGTCACTTCCAAAGAGATTATGGGCTGAAGCACTTAATTGTGCAACCTACATCCAAAGTGACCCACTTTCGCATTTTCGGTTCACGTGCATGGGCCATGATTCCCTCTAAGAAGAGGAAGTAACTTGATCCACAGAGCACATAGTGTATCTTTGTTGGATACCTCGATGGTGTGAAGGGATACATACTCATTGATATTTCCTTGGCCAACTCATCATTGAGTGTAGTGTCTGATTCGAGCAAAGTGTCTCACGTGTACCTTATAATCTGCATTCAGACATTTTTGTTCTTCCACCTGTCAGATATGATGAGCATGCACATGCCAACTCTTCTTCACATGAGAGTTCTGATTCAGAGGATTCAAATGATCTAGATACAAAGTCAGTATATTCAGATGTAGAGTTAGTGCATCCATATGCAAATGTAGAGCCAGAGTAGAGGCCCAAGTGGGCTAATACTACTCTTCAGGATGCAGGGGATCTTGTTGGGGATCCAACTGATGCTAGGAGGACTCGATCTGATTTAGAGGAGCCTCCTCTTGCACTCACTGCCACTAAAATTATGCCACCCAAGCATCTTTTCTTGGTTCAGTCTTCATATCCACAGTCTTATGGCGAGGCTGTTGGAAATCCATTTTGGGAATCCGCCATGTAGGAGGAGTACAACTCCCTCCTCAAGATCTAGACTTGGGATCTAGTTCCCTTTCCCTCAGGAAGAAAACTTGTCAGGTGCATATGGGTCTATAGGACCAAGAGCCCAGTGGATGGAAAAGTTAGCAGATATAAAGCCAAGCTAGTTTCCAAAGACTTTTAGCAGGTGCATGGCATTGACTATGATGAGACCCTCTCTACAGTAGTGAATATGTATTCCATACGTTTGGCACTTGCCATTGTGGCAGCCAAGGGATGGGAATTCCATTAGATGGATGTGAAGAATGCATTTCATGGTGATCTCTCTGAGGAGATCTATATGGAGTAGCCCCAGGGATTTATGTAGGATTCATCTTTGGTCTGTTGACTACAAAAGTCTCTTTATGTCCTTAAGCAGGATCCGAGGGCATGGTGTGCCAAGATGGAATCCTACCTATTGTCACATAACTTTGTACATTGTAAATTAGACCCAAATTCTTACATGCTTAGGATGGATGATTCACTTCTACTCCTAGTTCTGTATGTTGATGATTTGTTGATCATTGGTTGCTCGACTTCATCGATTGTTGCAGTCATGAGGATTTTTCATGATAGGTTCTTGATGATAGACATGGGTCCGCTACATTTATTCCTTGGACTCGAGATTAGTTAGGATGCATCAGGAATCAAACTGTCTCAAGCCAAGTATGCACGATATCTCCTTGACATATTTCACATGACAAATTGCAAGTCTGCCTTGACTCCTTTCCTATCAGGATTTGGAGTTGAGGATGGTGAGGACACTCCACTGGTTGAAAACACATTGTATAGACAGCTAGTGGGGAGCTTGTTGTATCTCACACACTCTAGACCATACCTCTCCTATGCAGTTGGATCAGTCTCCAGGTTCATGCAAGAGACGCATGAGCTACATTGGAAGGCTGCAAAGCGTATCCTTCGATATGTACAGGGCACAATCACCTTTGGGATTCACTGTGAAACAGACTCCAAATTGGACCTCATCGGGTTCACTAATCTTGACTGGGTTGGCGATAACATTGATCGCAAGTCCACATTTGGTTACTCACTCAGTCTTGGTTCCAGGCCTATTTGTTGGTCGAGAAAGAAGCAGGGTGCTATTTCTCTATCTTCAGCTGAGGCAAAGTACAAAGGGGTAGTTAACATAACCATTTAGCCTATATGGTTACATCATTTTCTCACTAAGTTGGGCATTTAGTTTCATTGATCGATCATCATCTGGTGTGAAAACCAGATCACTCTGAAGTTCTGCAGAGATCTAGTTCAGAGGCAGTGGACAAAGCACATCGAGATCCACATGCACTACATCTGAGACTTAGTACACGAGGGGATCATCGACCTGCAGTTTTTTCCTTCAACAGAAAATACTGCAGACATATTCACCAAGACCTTCACTGAGCAGAAGTTTCATTCTCTGCTTAGTCATCTTGGAGTGAAGGACACAATTTCCTAGCAACTGTCAGTTATTCTTTTTACATAAACTGTACTTTGAGAGGGGGGGGGGG
>ML799535.1:307345-324993 GCA_009831015.1 Picea engelmannii
GTGTGGCGTGTGAAGTAGGGCCCCTTCCTGTCATGACAACCACCATGTCGCGTTTCCCTCTTGCCACCTGTATGCCACCTAACCGCGCAACGGGGCATTTCTCATTGGCTGTTCTCTACCCCTGTTGAGGTTTGTTCCTATTGGCCATTCGCTGACCTCGTAGGGATTCATCCCCATTGGTCGCTCGCTAGCCCTGCCGGGATTCAGCGGTTGCAAAGTCGAATGGTTGGACATTACTGTAGCGCCGAAGTGAAAAATACAAAAGACGCTGCATTCAAATTGAACCGTGAACATAACCCACGATCACATGGGAACGGAGAAGGAGAGAGAAAGAGCTAGCTTACGCTGGGCCTCCATGGTTATTTAGGGGTTCAAGTCCGGTAGAGGACCAGAAAAAATTGATTTAGGTAGCAGGTATGTTACAAAGTGGTATCAGAGCATGGTTGCAACACTCGGCCTGATTGGGCTCATGCATGAGTCGCGCATAAAATCCGTTCGAAGCACTCCTATGAGGAGTAACCCCCTGACTTAACTCTCCTGTCCAGGATTAAAAAAAACTTGGAAAATGAGAACCCGACTATGTATGCATGTGAAAGAGTTATGAATTTATGCACAAATTATAAAAAAAATTAATTTAACTCTTGACTAATAACCAGCGTTTGTCTTTTCACTCAAGTGGACGATCAACCACGGGAATCTACAGATGCAGAGTATGGTGACTCACCAAGAGGTGGGAGAAGGCTCCCACAATAGAGACGAAGAGTCTGATGAAAGAAGAGCAATAGGAACCCCTCCATACCTAGCTGAGACTGTGAGGAGTCTCATGGTCAAATTGCAAAGCTGCAAGGCTAATAATTAAAGGATGATGAAAGAACAAGAAAAGAAAACCGAAATTAATGCAGTTCTATTGCAGAGCTTATCCGACCTACAACAAAAAATGCAACATGAACCTGAGATGCAGAATCATGGTCATGTCAGTGGACATACTGAGAGAAGCAAATCAACAAAGGTCCACCCCAGAGGTAAAGGACTAGTGCCAGACGATTCCACTGAGAAGGAAGTTGGTGATTCAGAAGGCTCTTCCAGCAGCAGGACCAATTCCTATTCTCCTAGAAAACAAAAGAAGCAAAAGACTTCCAAGACTCATAAATTTGAGGAATTCAGGAAGGCCAAACCTCCCTCCTTCGATGGTGAGACAAAGAAGGGAGAGGGTGCGGAGGCCTGGCTACATGGACTAAAGAAATATTTCAGAGTCCATGATTTTTCAGAGAACTTGAAGGCCCAAGTGGCCACTTTCAATCTGAACGTAAAGGCTTCCATCTGGTGGGAAGACCTTAAGAATATGAAAGGGGTCCGCGAGGAGGACCTGTCTTGGAAACGGTTTGAGAAGTACTTTCGGAAGAAGTATTTGTCAGAAAGGTATTTCGACGAGAAGGCTAAAGAGTTTTATGAACTCAAACTGGGACAACTTACTATGGAGGAGTATGTCAACAAATTACTCGACTTATTGAGATATGTACCCTACATCAAAGCAGAGAAGGTGAAGGCACAACGCTTCATCAGTGGGCTACCCAAGGAATACCGGAACCGAATTGAATTTGACGAGAAGAAGACCTTAGAAGACACTATACGAAAAGCAACATATTGTCATGAACAATATGGACATCGGGCAGAGTCTCGTGGAGACTGGAAATAGAAGAGTGGTTCAAAATTTCAGAAAAAGGGGAGCAAATCGTCAGGATTTAAAAGCTACAAAAAGAACCCCAGAATGAACTTCCCAACTCGGAGTTTGCTCCAGCAGAACTTTCCCTCGGGGGATGGAAATAAAACTTCTGGACCTATACCTGTAAAGACTAATAACCCAATGAAAGAACCTATGAAATGTTGGGATTGCGGAGGAGATCATCTCCGGAGAGACTGTCCACACCAACAACAAAATAGTCAAAAAATTTATAACATGCAGGAAGCTACCATAGTCAATGATGTGGCAAGGAGTGTGCCACAGATTTATTCAGCCTTGGATAATAACCAAGCTGACCACCAAGCTTTAGTGGTGGAAATAGTAGGTATGATTTTCAACCATCTAGTGTCTGTTTTGATTGACCCTGGTTCAAATTTTAGTTATATATCCCCTAGAGTTGTTGATAAGTGTAAACTACAGCCACAGAAGCAAACTAAACCATGGTTGGTACAGTTAGCCACTGGCACCAAAATAAAGGTAGTAGAGGTCATACCAGCTTGTCAATTTATGATGGGTGAATTCCCCACCCAAGCAAACCTTAATTTATTACCCCGAGGATCGTACGATATGTTGATCGGTATGGACTGGCTGACCACCCATAAAGCCAAATTGGACTATTACCATAAAACCTTAGAATGTGTGAGAAAAGAAGGACAAAGGATAACCCTCCAAGGGATCTGAAAACCGGTCTCGGTGAGACAAATATCAGCCCTGCAAATGAGAAAGTATTGCCGAAAGGGATGTCCCCTATATGCAATATAGGTACTGAAAACCATCGAAGGCGCTAAACCAAGCCCCGATGATCACCCTATCCTGAGAGAATACAGAGATGTGTTTCCGGAAGAGGTACCGGGTCTACCTCCGAGAAGAGACATTGACTTCTCGATAGAACTCACTCCAAGAGCAGTGTCAGTGTCTAGGCCACCCTACCAAATGAGCACACCTGAGTTAGTGGAACTCAAATTGCAATTGAAAGAAATGATGGATAAGGGTTATATTCGACCCAGCGTGTCCCCATGGGGAGCACCAGTCCTGTTTGTGAAAAAAGAAAAATGGCACCCTTAGACTGTGCATAGATTACAGACAACTTAATAAAGTAACCATAAAGAACAAATACCCCTTGCCCAAGATCGATGATCTATTCGATCAGTTGGGAGGCGAATCTATTTTCTCAAAGATTGACTTGAGGTCGGGATACCATCAAGTCCGAATCAAGGGTGAAGACATCCATAAAATCGCTTTCTGGACATGGTATGGTCACTATGAGTTTGTGGTAGTGCCATTCGAGTTCACCAATGCCCCTGCCACTTTCATGTGCTTAATGAACAATGTACTTGGTAAATTTCTAGATAAATTCGTACTAGTTTTTATTGATGACATTTTAATCTACTCTAAGAATAGAGAAGAACATGAAGAACATCTTAGACTTGTGTTGCAAGTGCTAAGAGAGAATCAACTCTATGCCAAATTCAGTAAATGTGACTTCTTTCAGAAGCAAATACACTACTTGGCACATGTTCTGTCCGAGGAAGGGGTAGCAATAGATCCTGACTAGATCAGGTCTATCATGGAATGGCCTACCCCAAAGGATGTCTTAGACATCAAATCCTTTATGGGATTGGCGTGATACTATAGGAGATTTATAAAAGATTTCTCCAAGATTGGTTGTCCAATCACTGCCCTCCAGAAGAAGGGGACAAAATTCCTGTGGACACAGCAATGTGAAGAAAGACTCTGAACCCTGAAACATCTACTGACCCATGCACCCATGCTGAAAATTTTCGACCCAGAAGCTAACATCCTTGTGTGCACAGATGCCTGCAAAGAAGGGCTCGAAGGAGTCCTTATGCAAGAAGGAAAGGTGATCTGCTACGAATCCCAAAAATTGAATGAACATGAGGTCAACTATGTGACTCATGATCTAGAACTGGCTGCCATAGTGCATGCCTTAAAAATGTGGAGGCATTACCTCTTGGGAATAAAATTTGTGCTTATGACAGATCGCTGTGGATTACGGTATTTGTTCGACCAACCCAAGTTCTATGCTAGACGAGCTAGATGGATGGCCTTCCTTAGCGAATTTGATTTTGAAATCAAACACATTAAAGGGAAAGAGAATAGGGTGGCCGATGCCCTTAGCAGAAGCATGAGAATAATTCACCTGGCAGCAGTGAGTACCTGCGAGACAGATGTCAAGAACAAAGTCAAAGAGGCACAAGAAACAGATCCCTTCGTTCGAAATGTGACCGTGTACCTACAACAGGAACCCGCTTTAGCAAAATATGAAGGCTACTAGATGACCGAAGGAGGTCTGCTCACCTACAGAGATATAATGTACATTCCAAATCGTGACGACTTGAAGAGGTTCATCATGGATGAACTACACAAAAGACCCTACACTGGTCACCGAGGATACCAGAAAATGATCACTGCCACCCAGAAACAATTTTATTTTCCTGGATTGAAGAAAGACATAGCCAAATATTTGGCCCAATGCATATAGTGCCAACAGGTTAAAGAAAAACATCGACACGCAGCAGGACTATTACACCCTTTACCCATCCCAGAATGGAAATGGGAAACCATCTCCATGGATTTTATCACTGGATTACCAACTTCAACCAAATAGAATGATGCCATTATGGTGGTGGTGGATAAACTGAGCAAGTCTGCTCATTTCATCCCCATCAAATCGACATGCAAGGCGATAGATATCGCCCAGGTATTCATGAAAGAGGTGTCCCGACTACACGGTATGCCGAAAGAGATAATATCTGACAGAGACACAAAATTCACTTCAAATTTTTGGAAATTACTGATGACGGGTTTAGAGACCAAATTGTTGTTTAGTACCACCTACCACCCTCAAACCGATGGACAGATAGAAAGAGTGAATTAGATATTAGAGGATATGTTAAGGATGCATGTAATGCATCAACACAGGAAATGGGAAGACTACCTGCCATTGGTAGAATTTGCCTACAACAACGGCTACCAAGCATCCTTAAAGATGAGTCCCTTCGAGGTCCTCTATGGTAGATAGTGTAATACACCAGTCAGCTGGAGTAATCCTGTAAATAGGATTTCTTTTGGACACGACATGTTGAGAGAAATGGAACAACAAGTGAATCAGATAAAACAAAATATGAAGGTCGCTTAGAACCGACAGAAAAGTTATGCTGATCAAAAGAGAACTCCAAGAGAGTTTAAAATGGGAGACCATGTATATCTCAGAATTAAGCCCAGAAGGAGTTTTCTGAAAATGGGAGCTTGTGCCAAGTTGGCACCCCGGTATTGTGGACCCTTTGAGGTTCTAGATAGAGTTGGACCTGTAGCCTATCAGCTAGCACTTCCTCCCACAGTAAAAGCACATAATGTTTTCCATGTTTCATTATTGAAGAAATATGTGCATGATGCTAATCATATAATTGACTGGTCTGTGATCCAGGTGGAACCAGAGGGAGAATTTCTACCAGAACCCCAATGCATACTAGACAGAAAGGAAACCCCGCTCTGGAACAGAACCATTGCACAGGTCAAGGTGCAGTGGAAACATTTTGGTCCAGATGAGGCTACATGGGAAATGGAGGATGCCATGAGACAGGCATATCCGATTTTGTTTACTTATGTACATCCAATTCATGTTAGTAGCTAAGAACATCGAGGACGATGTTCCTTTTAAGGGGGAGGGAATTGTGACACCCTGTTTCCCCCAGCTTGTAAATATAACTGGACTGGCCAAGGACTATGGAAAACTCATAAATATGAATATGTGAAGTAAATGGACCTTGAGGAAAACGTCAATGAATGTGAATAACATTTTGAATTTATTGTAGGACTGCTGAGAGGGGATGTGCAGGAAAAGAGACCACAATGGCGGTGGAAGGCACCTGAAAAGGTGGCATTAACTTCCACCAAGAATTAATACCGTATTTGGACTCCATTGGCCCGGAGAACCAAATGCGGCTCCCTGGCCCCAAATTTAATGTCTCCCAGGCTGGTAGGCGGATGGCTTGATGAGGGATGGGATGGTGAACCGCCCATCCATAGAGCCGTCAGGCCTGATCGGCGCGAGGGTAATCGTGCCACACGCAACCTCGCAAGAGGATAAGGCGTATGGTAGAAGCGATTGCCAGGGAAGACGCGAGGGGAACTCTGGCATTACGCAGAGTGAGTGATAGCAGAGAGGAAGGATTGCAACCTTCGCTCCTGGTCACTGGCAGACAGAGAGATGCAGTCTCAGAGCATCGTGGTCTCAGCTCGGGGGTGGCTAGTGGTAAATATGTTGGGAGTCGCTAGGCCTACGGTTGGGTGGAAACGAGCACCCCTCTCAGTAGTTGCACCCACTTCTGGTGTTATTTCTGATAAGTGTTTTACATATTGCATCTTGAAATTCATATACTGATATATATATATATATATATATATATATAATATGCTCATAGAACTGTGAAATTGTGAACGATTTGAGTGTAAGAATGTCTGTGCAGTGTTTGATAAGAATGAATAGATATATGCTTATAACAGAGGAAACCATGCATGACTTACATTGATAAATGAATCTAATTATGCCTAGGTTGAACTAAGTTAGGCTTCCATCCCGTTCTCGGGAAGCTGTTTACCCTTATCTGTCTCCGGGAATGCCCCAGTATAGATCTCTTCACAGAGATTCCCTCCTTGGAAAGGTTTACCAAGAACCTGGAAAAAGGACTTGAATGTGCAAGTCTTAATAACCCTGTATGAGGAGGAACGACCCTCTTAAAATTCCGAAGTAGCAGCGTAGGGATATCGAATCGACGGATGAGACTCCGTTGGGAGATCTGTGGTCACTCACGACCATCAGATCAGAAGGAGAGGAAGAAGTGTTACGGGCCTTAACCTTGATAGGTGGTGATCGATGGATGAGATTTCGTCGGAAAATCCGCGGTCCCCCATGACCGTTAGATTAGTAGGAGAAAGTAGGGCATTAAAGGCCTTACCACTTGGTTTATTGTGTCTTCATGGGTAGTGAAGAGTTTAGGACCATATATCCCCAAGGTCCATGAGAATATTTGGATCGTTGATCTTTCCACACCCACGAAGTAGTGGAAGAATGTGCAAGGTGGGACAATCTGAGCCATTAGATCTCATTTAGAAATTCCGTCAGCCGTTGGATCGGGTTAAGATGCTAGGAGTTTAGTCTTTGGAGTGTGCACAGGAATAATGGATCTAGACCATTAGATCTTGGTCCATTTACCCATCAGCCGTCAGATCGGACAGAAGGTGCATGGGGTTTAACCCTTCTCATGCCAGGCAGAAGTCCCGACCATCATCGGGATATCGACGTTCGTGAAATCAGGAGTCATGAGAACAAAAGATCGGGAATTTTCATGTTAAAAGTCCCGGAAAAGATCTGGGCAATCCATCTGAGAGAGGACGCGTGTCACGCGATTGTCCATTCTGGAGATCCGAGCACTAGACATCGGGATATCGGCATTCGGGAAATTGGAATTCCTGAGGTCGTGAAAGTCGGGACATCAGAAGTCTCGAAAACGCGAGGAGCGATCTGAACCGTCCAATCACTTGGGACACGTGTCAGAGATATAAAGGGAGTCAGAGTTTGGCATTTCGCGAGTCTTGGGGATGAGGCGTCCAGGACATCAGAAGTCCCGAAATCCTGAGAGTTAACCAGGACCGTCCATCAGAGGAGGACGCGCGACAACAATCGGAGCCGTCGGGGAAAGTCCCGACAGGAAGTCGTCTATCAGCATTTGGGTCATCGGGATATCGGGGATCCCGGTGACAAGGTGTTTATGCAATTCGGAATCGCGAAGTCCGAAACCCCGATGAGGAGGAAAGTGCCATTGCGGGCCAGCTATCAACATAGTGGATAATCGGGATTCGAGGGATCGACAGTCCCGTGGGAAAATGTTTTTCGACATTTGAAACCCCGAACCCTGAGGGAGATCAGGGATCGTTGATCCAGTAGACGACCATGACCGTTGATCAGGCTAAAGGCAGACTGTAGTTGCTAGTTGTCAGCATAGCGGGGAGTTTGGATTTGAGGGATCGCGAACCTTGAGGACGATTGCATCTTGACGTTGAATACCCCGAAGCCCCGATAGGTGAGATGACTACGGTCATAGGGATAGTGGTCATATGGGCCAGGGGCCTAGCCAGGGGAGCCACTGCGTAAAGAGCACATCGGGATTCGGGGAATCACGGATCCTAGGGACAAGTGCATTTTGGCGCTTGAAAGTATGAAACCCCGATAGGAGGATATAAGGTTGCGGTCTTATGCGAGCGGTCATATGGACCAAAAGACATAGCCAGGAGGGGCTAAGGCCGGAAGAGAGCTTGTCGAAGATTCGAGAGTTCTGTGATCGAGAGTCCGGATTTTCATGATGATAAACCCCGATGAATGGAAGAGATTCTTTCGGAGGATCTCAGGGTCTGTAATGACCGTTAGATGTGGAAACAAGACATTGACTTAAGCCAGGTCGCGTTTCCCTCTTGCCACCTTTATGCCACCTAACCGCGCAACAGGGCGTTTCTCATTGGCTGTTCTCTACCCCTGTTGAGGTTTGTTCTTATTTTCCATTCGTTGACCCCGTAGGGATTCATCCCCATTGGTCGCTCGCTAGCCCTATCGGGGTTCGACGGTTGCAGAGTTGAATGGTTGGACATTACTGTAGCGTCAAAGTGCGAAATACAAAAGACGCTGCATTCAAATTGAACTGTGAACATAACCCATGATCACATGCGAACGGAGAAAGAGAGAGAAAGAGCCAGCTTACGCTGGGACTCCATGGTTATTTAGGGGTTCGAGTCCGACAGAGGACCGGAAAAAATTGATTTAGGTAGCGGGTATGTTACAAAGTGGTATCAGAGCATGGTTGCAACACTCATCCTGATTGGGCTCATGCACGAGTCACGCATAAACTCCGTTCGAAGAACTCCTATGAGAAGTAACCCCCTGACTTAACTCTCCTGTCCAGGATTAAAAAAAACTTGGAAAATGAGAACCCGACTGTGTATGCATGTGAAAGAGTTATGAATTTATGCGCAAATTATAAAAAAAAAGAATTTAACTCTTTACTAATAACCAACGTTTGTCTTTTCACTCAACCAGATGATCAACCGCGAGAATCTACAGACGCAGAGTATGGTGACTCACCAAGAGGTGGGAGAAGGCTCCCACAACAGAGACGAAGAGTCTGACGAAATAAGAGCAATAGGAACCCCTCCAGACCTAGCTGAGACTGTGAGGAGTCTCATGGTCGAATTGCAAAGCTGCAAGTCCGATAATGAAAGGATGATGAAAGAATAAGAAAAGAAAACCAAAATTAATGCAGTTCTACTGCAGAGCTTATCTGACCTACAGCGACAAATGCAGCATGAACCTAAGATGCAGAATCATGGTTGTGTCAGTGGCCATACTGAGAGAAGCACATCAAGAAAGGTCCACCCCAGAGGTAAAGGACCAGTGCTAGACGATTCCACTGAGAAGGAAGATGGTGATTCAAAAGGCTCTTCCAGCAGCAGGACCAGTTCCTATTCTCGCAGAAAACAGAAGAAGCAAAAGACTTCCAAGAGTCATAAATTTGAGGAATTCAGGAAGGCCAAATCTCCCTTCTTCGATGGTGAGATAAAGAAGGGAGAGGAAGACGAGGCATGGCTACTTGGACTGAAGAACTATTTCAGAGTCCATGATTTTTCAGAGAACTTGAAGGCCCGAGTGGCCACTTTCAATCTGAACATAAAGGCTTCCATCTAGTGGGAAGACCTTAAGAATATGAAAGGGGTCCGCGAGGAGGACCTGTCTTGGAAACGGTTTGAGAAGTACTTCCAGAGGAAGTATTTGTCGGAAAGGTATTTCGACGAGAAGGCTAAAGAGTTTTATGAACTCAAACTGGGACAACTTACTATGGAGGAGTATGTCAACAAATTCCTCAACTTATTTAGATATGTACCCTACATCAAAGCAGAGAAGGTGAAGGCACAACACTTCATCAGTGGGCTACCCAAGGAATACCGAAACTGAATTGAATTTGACGAGCCAAAGACCTTAGAAGACACTATACAAAAAGCAACATATTGTCATGAACAATATGGACATCGGGCAGAGTCTCGTGGAGACTGGAAACAAAAGAGTGGTTCGAGATTTCAGAAAAAGGGGAGCAAATCCTCAGGATTTAAAAGCTACAAAAAGAACCCAGAATGAACTTCCCAACCCGTAGTGTGCTCCAACAAAACTTTCCCTCAGGGGACGAAAATAAAACTTCCGGACCTATACTCGTAAAGACTAATAACCCAAAGAAAGAACCTCTGAAATGCTGGGATTACGGAGGAGAGCATCTTCGGAGAGACTGTCCACACCGACAACAAAACAGTCGAAAAATTTATAACATGCAGGAAGCTACCACAGTCAATGATGTGGCAAGGAG
Organism: Picea engelmannii; assembly: GCA_009831015.1. NCBI lineage: Eukaryota > Viridiplantae > Streptophyta > Pinopsida > Pinales > Pinaceae > Picea > Picea engelmannii. The sequence continues at coordinate 317,513 of ML799535.1, forward strand.
TGTGCCGCAGATTTATGCAGCCTTGGATAATAACCAAGCTGACCACCAAGCTTCAGTGGTGAAAATAGAAGGTATGATTTTCAACCATCTGGTGTCTGTTTTGATTGACCCTGGTTCAAATTTGAGTTATATATCCCCTAGAGCTGTTGTTAAGTGTAAACTACAGCCACATAAGAAAACTAAACCATGGTTGGTATAGTTAGCCACTGGCACCAAAAGAAAGGTAGTAGAGGTCATACCAGCTTGTCAATTTATGATGGGTGAATTCCCCACCCAAGCAACCCTTAATTTATTACCTCTGGGATCGTACGATATGTTGATCGGTATGGACTGGTTGGCCACCCATAAAGCCAAATTGGATTGTTACCATAAAACCTTAGAATGTGTGAGCAAAGAAGGACAAAGGATAGCCCTCCAAGGGATCCGAAAACCGGTCTCGGTGAGACAAATATCAGCCCTGCAAATGAGAAAGTATTGCCGAAAGGGATGTCCCCTATATGCAATACAGGTACTGAAAACCATCGAAGGCGCTAAACCAAGACCCGATGATCACCCTATCCTGAGAGAATATAGAGATGTGTTTTCGGAAGAGGTACCAGGTCCACCTCCAAGAAGAGACATTGACTTCTCGATAGAACTCGCTCCAGGAGCGATGCCAGTGTCTAGGCCACCCTACCGAATGAGCACACCTGAGTTAGTGGAACTCAAATTGCAATTGAAAGAAATGATGAATAAGGGTTATATTCGACCCAACGTGTCCCCATGGGGAGCACCCGTCCTGTTTGTGAAAAAAGAAAGATGGCACCCTTAGACTATGCATAGATTACAGACAACTTAATAAAGTAACCATAAAAAACAAATACCCCTTGCCCAGGATCGATGATCTATTCGATTAGTTGGGAGGTGTGTCTATTTTCTCAAAGATTGACTTGAGGTTGGGATACCATCAAGTTCGAATCAAGGGTGAAGACATCCATAAAACCTCTTTCCGGACATGGTATGGTCACTATGAGTTTGTGGTAGTACCATTCGGGTTAACTAATGCCCCTACCACTTTCATGTGCTTAATGAACAATGTACTCAGTAAATTTATAGATAAATTTGTACTAGTTTTTATTGATGACATTTTAATCTACTCTAAGAATAGAGAAGAACATGAAGAACATCTGAGACTTGTGTTGCAAGTGCTAAGAGAGCATCAACTCTATGCCAAATTCAGTAAATATGACTTCTTTCAGAAGCAAATACACTACTTGGGACATGTTCTGTCCGAGGAAGGGGTAGCAGTAGATCCTGACAAGATCAGGTCTATCATGGAATGGCCTACCCCAAAGGATGTCTCAGACATCAGATCCTTTATGGGATTGGCGGGATACTATAGGAGATTTATAAAAGATTTCTCCAAGATTGGTTGTCCAATCACTGCCCTCCAGAAGAAGGGGACAAAATTCCTGTGGACACAGCAATGTGAAGAAAGATTCTGAACCCTGAAACATCTACTGACCCATGCACCCGTGCTGAAAATTGCTGACCCAGAAGCTGACTTCCTTGTGTGCATAGATGCCTGTAAAGAAGGGCTCGAAGGAGTCCTTATGCAAGAAGGAAAGGTGATCTGCTACGAATCCCGAGAATTGAATGAACATGAGGTCAACTATGTGACTCATGATCTAGAACTGGCTGCCATAGTGCATGCCTTAAAAATGTGGACGCATTACCTCTTGGGAAGAAAATTTGTGCTTATGACAGATCACTGTGGATTACTGTATTTGTTCGACCAACCCAAGCTCAATGCTAGACAAGCTAGATGGATGGCCCTCCTTAGCAAATTTGCTTTTGAAATCAAACACATTAAAGGGAAAGAGAATAGGGTGGCCGATGCCCTTAGCAGAAGCATGAGAACAATTCACCTGGCAGCAGTGAGTACCTGCGAGACAGATGTCAAGAACAGAGTCAAAGAGGCACAAGAAACAGATCCCTTCGTTCCAAAATGTGACCTTGTACCTACAGCAAGAACCCGCTGGAGCAAAATATGAAGGCTACCAGATGACCGAAGGAGGTCTGCTCACCTACAAAGATAGAATGTACATTCCAAATCGTGACGACTTGAAGAGGTTCATCATGGATGAACTACACAAAAGACCCTACACTAGTCACCCAGGATACCAGAAAATGATCACTGCCACTCGGAAACAATTTTATTGGCCTGGATTGAAGAAAGACATAGCCAAATATTTTGCCCAATGCATAGAGTGCCAACAGGTTAAAGCAGAACATCGACACCCAGCAGGACTATTACACCCTTTACCCATGCCAGAATGGAAATGGGAAACCATCGCCATGGATTTTATCACTGGATTACCAACTTCAACCAAACAGAACGATGCCATTATGGTGGTGGTGGATAAACTGAGCAAGTCTGCTCATTTCATCCCCGTCAAATCGACATGCAAGGCTATAGATATCGCCTAGGTATTCATGAAAGAGGTGTTCCGACTGCACGGTATGCCGAAAGAGATAATATCTGACAGAGACACAAAATTCACTTCAATTTTTTGGAAATCACTGATGACGGGTTTAGAGACCAAATTGTTGTTTAGCGCCTACCACCCTCAAACTGATGAACAGACAGAAAGAGTGAATCAGATATTAGAGGATATGTTAAGGATGCATGTAATGCATCAACCCAGGAAATGGAAAGACTACCTGCCATTGGTATAATTTGCCTACAACAACAGCTACCAAGCATCCTTAAAGATGAGTCCCTTCGAGGTCCTCTATGGTAGACAATGTAATACACCAGTCAGCTGGAGTAATCCTGTAAATAGGATTTCTTTTGGACCCGACATGTTGAGAGAAATGGAACAACAAGTGACTCAAATAAAACAAAATCTGAAGGTCGCTCAGAACTGACAACAAATTTATGCTGATCAAAAGAGAACTCCAAGAGAGTTCAAAATGGGAGACCGTGTATATCTCAGAATTAAGCCCAGAAGGAGTTCCCTGAAAATGGAAGCTTGTGCCAAGTTGGCACCCTGGTATTGTGGACCCTTTGAGGTTCTAGATAGAGTTGGACCTGTAGCCTATCGGCTAGCACTTCCTCCCACAGTAAAAGAACATAATGTTTTCCATGTTTCATTATTGAAGAAATATGTACATGATGCTAATCATATAATTGACTGGTCTGTGATCGAGGTGGAACTGGAGGGAGAATTTCTACCAGAACCCCAATGCATACTAGATAGAAAGGAAACCCCGCTCTGGAACAGAACCATTGCACAGGTCAAGGTGCAGTGGAAACATTTTGGTCCAGATGAGGCTACATGGGAAATGGAGGATGCAATGAGACAGGCATATCCGATTTTGTTTACTTCTTTACATGCAATTCATGTTAGTAGCTAAGAACATCGAGGACGATGTTCGTTTTAAGGGGGAGGGAATTGTAACACCCTGTTTCCCCCAGCTTGTAAATATAACTGGACTGGCCAAGAACTATGGCAAACTCATAAATATGAATATGTGATGTAAATGGACCTTGAGGAAAAGGTCAATGAATGTGAATAACATTTTGAATTTATTGCAGGACTACTAAGAGGGGATGTGCAGGAAAAGAGACCACGATGGCAGTCGAAGGCACCTAAAAATGTGGCGTTAACTTCCACCGAGAATTAATACCATATTTGGACTCCACTGGCCCGGAGAACCAAAAGCCACTCCCTGGCCCCAAATTTAATGTCTCGCGGGTTGGTAGGCAGACGGCTTGATGAGGGATGGGATGGTGAACCGCCCATCCATAGAGCCGTCAAGCCTGATTGGCGCGAGGGTAATCATGCCACACACAACCTCACAAGAGGATAAGGCGTATGGCAGAAGCGATTGGCAGGGCAGACGCGAGGGGAACTCTGGCATTACGCAGAGTGAGTGATAGTAGAGAGGAAGGATTGCAACCTTCGCTCCTGGTCACTGGCAGACAGAGAGACGTAGTCTCAGAGCATCGTGGTCTCAGCTCGAGGGTGGCTAGTGGTAAATCCGCTGGGAGTCACTATGCCTACGGTTGGGTGGAAACGAGCACCCCTCTCAGTAGTTGCACCCACTTCTGGTGTTATTTCTGATATGTGTTTTACATATTGCATCTTGAAATTCATGTACTGATATATATATATATATATATGCTCATAGAACTGTGAAATTGTGAACGATTTCAGTGTAAGAATGTTTGTGGAGTGTTTGATAAGAATGAATAGATATATGCTTATAACAGAGGAAACCATGCATGACTTACGTTGATAAATGAATCTAATTATGCCTAGGTTGAACTAAGTTAGGCTTCCAACCCGTTCTCGGGAAGCTGTTTACCCTTATCTGTCTTTGGGAATACCCCGGTATAGATCTCTTCACAGAGATTCCCTCCTTGGAAAGGTTTACAAGGAACCTAGAAAAAGGACTTGAATGTGCAAGTCTTAATAACCCTGTACGAGGAGGAATGACCCTCTTAAAATTCTGAAGTAGCAGCATAGGGATATCGAATCGACGGATGAGACTCCGTCGGGAGATCTATGGTCACTCACGATCATCAGATCGAAAGGAGAGGAAGAAGTGTTACGGGCCTTAACCTTGATAGGTGGTGATCGACGGATGAGATTTCGTCGGGAAATCTACGGTCCCCCACGACCGTTAGATTAGTAGGAGAAAGTAGGGTGTTAAAGGCCTTACCACTTGGTTTACTGTGTCTTCATGGGTAGTGAAGAGTTTAGGACCGTAGATCCCCAAGGTCCATGAGAACATTTGGACCATTGATCTTTCCACACCCATGAAGTAGTGGAAGAATGCACAAGGTGGGACAATCTGAGTCGTTGGATCTCATTTAGAAATTCCATCAGCCGTTGGATCAGGTTAATATGCTCAGAGTTTAGTCTCTGGAGTGTGCGCAGGAAGAATGGATCTAGACCGTTAGATCTTGGTCCATTTACCCATCAACCATCAGATCGGACAGGAGGTGTATGGGGTTTAACCCTTCTCACGCTAGGCAGAAGTCCCGACCGTCATCGGGATATCGAAGTTCGTGAAATCGGGAGTCACAAGAACAGAAGATTGGGAATTTTCATGGTAAAAGTCTCGGGAAAGATCCGGGCCGTCCATCTGAGAGAGGACGCGTGTCACACGATCGTCCATTCTGGAGATCCGGGCACTAGACATTGAGATATCAGCGTTCAGGAAATCGGAGTTCCTGAGGTCGTGAAAGTCAGGACATCAGAAGTCTCGAAAACACGAGGAGCGATCTGAACCGTCCATTCACTTGGGACGTGTGTTAGAGATCTGAAGGGAGTCGAAGTTTGGCATTTCTCGAGTCCTAGGGACGAGGCGTCCAGGACATCAGAAGTCACGAAATCCCGAGAGTTAACCAGGACCGTCCATCAGAGGAGGACGCATGGCAGCAATCGGAGCCGTCGAGGAAAGTCCTGACAGGAAGTCGTCTATCGGCATTTGGGTTATCGGGATATCGGGAATCCCGGTGACAAGGTGTTTATGCAATTCGGAATCACGAAGTCCGAAACCCCGATGAGGAGGAAAGTGCCATTGCGGGCCAGTTGTTAGCATAGCGGAGAATCGGGATTCGAGGGATCGGCAGTCCCATGGGAAAATGTTTTTCGACATTTGAAACCCCGAACCCTGAGGGAGATCAGGGACCGTTGATCCAGTAGACGACCATGACCGTTGATCAGGCTATAGGCAGACTGTAGTTGCTAGCTGTCAACATAGCGGGGAGTCGAGATTCAAGGGATCGCGAACCCTGAGGACAATTGCATCTTGACGTTGAATACCCCGAAGCCCCGATAGGTGAGATGACTGCGGTCATAGGGATAGTGGTCATATGGGCCAGGGGAGCTAGTGCGTAAAGAGCGCGTCGGGATTCGAGGAATCGCGGATCCTGGGGACAAGTGCATTTTTGTGCTTGAAAGTCCAAAACCTCGATAGGAGGATATAAGGCCGCGGTCTTATGAGAGCGGCCATATGGACCAGAGGGCATAGCCAGGAGGGGCTAAGGCCAGAAGAGAGCTCGTCGAAGATTCGGAAGTTCTGTGATCGAGAGTCTGTATTTTCGTGACGATAAACCCCGATGAATGGAAGAGATTCTTTCGGAGGATCTCAGGGTCTATAATGACCGTTAGATGTGGAAACAAGACATTGACTTAAGCCAAGACGTGGTTATTCTTTAGGATAAGTGGTGAGTAGATCTGGACGGTCAATGTCCACTCGTCCAGATCTACGGTTGAGGATGCATTCCAGAGCCCCCTTGCCATTCTACCTTTAATAGGGGGGGGGGTCCGGAATTGGAAATGCAACTCTCGAACGGTCGAGATTAACTCATCGTGATCAACGGCTCCCAGGTGGATTCCGGACCCCCCTTTCCATTATGCCTTTAAGGGGGGGGTCTGGAATAGTGTGGTGTGTGAAGTAGGCCCCCCCCCTGTCATGACAACCACCGTGTCGCGTTTCCCTCTTGCCACCTGTATGCCACCTAACCGCGCAACGGGGCATTTCTCATTGGTTGTTCTCTACCCCTGTTGAGGTTTGTTCCTATTGCCCATTCGCTGACCCCGTAGGGATTCATCCCCATTGGTCGCTCGCTAGCCCTGCCGGGGTTCGGTGGTTGCAGAGTCGAATGGTTGGACATTACTGTAGCGCCGAAGCGTGAAATACAAAAGACGCTACATTCAAATTGAACCGTGAACATAACCCATGATCACATGGGAACGGAGAAGGAGAGAGAAAGAGCCAGCTTACGCCGGGCCTGCATGGTTATTTAGAGGTTTGAGTCCGACAGAGGACTGGAAAAATTTGATTTAGGTAGTGGGTATGTTACAAAGGATCAGACCGATCCTATACTTCCAGGCACGGAATTTGTCTATGCCTTCTAGTTTCTCAACAAGCTTTGTGCTTGCAAACATCTTGTGCTTGCGGCAACAAAAATAACAAAAAATTGAAATTGCTCAAAATCAAATTTTGACCTTACCAGGAGGCGCGCTTGGCTGAGGCGAGTAGCCTGGTGTCCTCAAATCTGAGAAAATCCAATTTTTACCTCGTCAAATCTGATCTGCAGATTTCTCGACTAGTGCTTCTGGTACTTCTGGTACTGGTTTTCTTGTACTTCTGGTACTTTTGTGAAACTAGGGTTTCACTTTGTGGAAGATCCAGCCACTGAAAAGGTGCACTCTAGGTGCTAAATTGATCCTTGGGGGAGGGCACAGCTTTCTAGGAGGTTAGGGAGCTGAAAAGAGATACTTTTTCAAAACCCTAATTTACAAGTGCTGCAACAATGACGTTTTTCTCTTGCAAATAGTGTTTCCTTCAGGTTGGCTCTGAAACCATGTTAATGTTTATGCCATTATTATAGTTCTTTTCATTTCAATAGATAAGAGCATCATAAGAACAAGATCACTGAGAAATACACATTCACAAGAGACACAACATTTATCCTGGGA
>ML799536.1:16808-30627 GCA_009831015.1 Picea engelmannii
ACCTATGAATATATCACAAACTAAAATCTAGACAACCCATCAAGAAAACCATGAAAAAAATAAAACACCTATAAATAAAATTTACCGGGGAGATCACCATTTATATCTTCTTCTTGTTGGCCTTGCTTAATCCATATCCTATCCAACCTAATGGTCACAGTTTGCACTATAAGTTCAGGAGTTGGATTGATTGTGCACTTCCCAATCATAACCCTTACCGGTGTGGAATCCTGGTTAAGATTCATGATAACTATCCTGGAAGTTGTATTCATCCTAGTAGGATGGTTTGTCATAGTTTGGAGATCGCTTACCTCCATACATTTTTATCGAAGATATAGAGAAGAGTTGGTTTAAGAGGTTTTGGAAAGAGGACTTTTGGACAAACCCCAGTCGGGAAGAACTTAAAAAGGAAGCACGGAAAAACCATTTTCCAATAGAGGATTTTTGGACAAAGCAGATGGGAATAAAATAGCGCGCAGAGACATGGAGAGAAATAACACGAGTGACAGTGCAGTCTCGTTCCACTTTCGGGCTGGAAATCACGCAGTTTTACCTGGCCGACCACTGGACTATAAAGACCAGGTAATGTCTTTATCTCTGACAGTTAAAGATGAGGTAATGTCTCTATCTAGGGTTTCTAGGACGTGTTAAATGGACAAAAATTTCAACATGAGGCGCGCCTCAAGTATTTGGTCGTTTTTCAAACTGTTGTGTTGAGGGAAAACATTTCCTTTTCTAATTTATATGAATATGAAAAAGACAACACAGGATCTCTAAATCTTGGCGTCGACCGATTCCATTGCAGAAAAGTTTAATATATCATAAGAACCATGATCAACAACTTGTGTGAATGCACATATCGCGGTCAAAACTGAATGGACAGAAGAATCCTCTTAAAGAATGGTACAAAAAGAAGGGAAGCAACTCATCGAATTATCTAACAATAACCTGCCTCCTCTGAAGGCATACTACAAAGGAAGAGGGGTAAATTGATAAGAGTAAAGATGAGGAGGTGGGAATTTACAAAGGAAGAGGGGTAAATTGATAGGAGTAAAGATGAGGAAGTGGGAATTTATAGTATATGGTAGTGAAGGAGTTACTCTACAAACAAGAGAGAGAATGATCTAAACTATATCCGTTTGTTTAATTGTGCATAATTAACAAAGGAGGTTTATTTATACGATGGAATTGGCCCAGTGATAGTTGTCATAGCTTACTAGATAAGAGCTCTTACTTGAGCTTACAACTCACCCTGAATTGTAATTCTAACAATGCATTGGATCTCCAACAACCCCCCATAAACTAAATTTAGGGAGAAAACAAAAGAAAACAAATATGAGTGCAGACAACAAGGCCTGATGAGGTATCTATGTACAAACTCTCATAAATGGAAAAAAGCAGAAAAAACATGTAGGAAAAAACTCCTCATCAAAAGAGAAAAAAAATGCCAATGTTGAAAATGGCATTGAAGAAAATCCCACACTGATGCATCAAAAAGCAAGAGCATGAGGCTTGCAAAGGATGAAATATCCAATCAAGAAGTATGACCAAACTCTGAAGAAGAGGGCCAAGTAACCTCAAAGAACATGGTTGAATTACAAAGCTAAGAGGATTGGTTGCAAAGGCACGATAATGGAAAACACTAACAACCATCACATAAGTGCTCCAAAAAAATTGCTGAGAATAGGGCTTGGATTATAAGAAAACACCATCAACCATGAAAATATTAATGAGGTTTGTGATGAAAAACTTCTAAGATGAAGTATGACCAAAACTCTAAAGAGGGCCAATTGCCCCAAGTTGTCAACGCCATCAAATATCCATGAAGAAATCCAAATTTCAAACTTATGAAACATAAATATTGATCCTTTCAAATGAGTCTTGACTCGGATGAGGTACTCATTTACAACTGAGAAAACATCATATGATGAGTGTCCTTATGGACGAAAATGCATATCACCAGAGTGCATGGGTCACTAGCCACTGAGGAAGCATGAACAAAATGATGGCAATGGATTTCATAACTAATGACTGGAGTATGGAGTACAAGCTAAAGGTGGAAAAGGTGAAAAACAACTTAAGCAAGAAAAATCCAATGTGGCAAGCTCCAAGAGATTGTGAAACAAGGAAGTACATGGAGACAAATGCCTCGTTACACTCCTAAAACTATTTGTATGAGTGGCACAAAATCCACTACTCAAAGGTGAAGAACAAGAGATGCCATAAATAAACATCATGGATAACAATACTCAATATGTATCATGGATAAAACATATCTACAGGATGTCCTCGAACAATTTCTCAAATGTTTTCATGACCAACCATCAAGCCAACCACAAGTAATCCTTGGAGTTGGTACCTTGCCAAGATGTTTTAGTATACGCCTAGTCATCAAAGAGTTGAATGAAGAGGGATTCACAAAAGGTCATAGATACCTAACATGATGACAATGTTGTCTCTGATCATGATGTTGTAGACCGTGAAGCTAATGTTGAAGAGTATGTTGTTGCCAAAAGTTCTGATGTTGGGGCTAAAGAGTATGGGCAAATTTCATGCTGAAGTTGGTTCCGAATATGGATATTGAAATATCCAAAGTTGTATCAATAAGAGGTGTAGGTGGTGGCTATTGTGAATCAATAGTAGAAGAGTCATCTAAATTGATGCACTCTTGTGATGGGACAAATTGAATCTAGAAAACAAAAATATCGTCACAACTTGCTAATGGCAATGAATTTCCATCAAAACCAAGTCTTCCTTTTGTTGGTAACATCATAGGTTGAATGGGATAGACAATCCCCTATCCATTCTTATCAAGGTCGCCACCAGTGTAGCCTGTAATATCCCCAAGGACGAGCCTTGTTGTAATCATGTTTATGAATTGTAAATCATGTTTTATAGGCTGGTGAGCCAAGTTAATATAAGTTGGTAAGGCTTATGAGTTTATTAGGCTGGAGAGCCTAAGTGTTAAGGTTGGGAGCTTGTTTTTGTATATGTAATTATGTAGAACATTAATAAAAATATAAACACCGTTGTGTGCAAACCGACCACGATGAATGAGTGATGGGGGACTAATCTTTCACAGAGTGGGTAAGGGATTGGGGGCTAGAAGGTTGGAAATAGAGGCTAAGTGTTGAGCCTAGGGGCTTAAGTCCTTGGGAATAATATTTTAATATTATTCCAAAATCCATGTGAAATATATGTTTTGTCCTAATTTCCTAGAGAGGAATGCATGTTGATGGAGTGCATGCAGCTTCATGGGTGACATGTGTTGACCTAGGCACATGTAGTTAAAAACTGCAGAAGTCATCCATGCAGGGGGTCGCTCCTCATTCCATCATCCTTTGCGTATGATTTCAGATACCCTCACGCAGCTCTGAGAACCCGAAAAATGAGATGTCTTCTTGAAGACCAAAACATCATTCATCTGATTCCGTTATTGGTCTGCGTCTGTCCTTGACATACCTATGCACCGTTGAGAGAACTAGTCAGGAGGGGAAAGTCGACTTGTGAGTTCAAGAACCTATTCTATCTGCCATTGCAGAGCTAAATCCATATCCGATCTATTTGTAGGTTGTTGCTTTCTCTTTTCCTAAGTGGGGTTGTGTTGTGGTTATCGTCACCGTGCGGGAATTGAGTCAAAAGGGGCTGAAGAACCAGGTTGAAGGCCCTTAATTGAAGAGGCAGTTTGTCAGGCCTGTGAGAAGTTATTTCCAGGTGAAGGAGTCTATTGGTAAGTGGTATTCTTCTAGAGAGAGTCCAGCACTAGCTACAGAGCTCTAAGACTTCCTGATCTGGCCTGTTGCCAAGACCCAGAGGGAAGGTGAAGCATTTATGGACTGTGCTTGTGAAGGTGTATACTCCCGGGCGAAACAAGCATGTGGGGAATGAGAGTCTGTGAGTAGTGGGCGTAAGAAGGCATCTTGGGAAGAATCCTTCTGGTTATTCTGTGCAGTTTTCACTGTAACCTCAGCGTAGACTAGGATTCCTTGCCTTGGGTGGAGCTTAGTCCCAACTTGGGGGTGACCCACTGTTGAGCATGATGAGTAGCGTGGTCTAAGGCTGGGAGGTTCGTGGAAGGCCTACACGTGGTTGGTGGAATTACGTGAGTAATAAAATATAAGTGTTAATTTTGTACTTAATTTATAAGTATATGCATGTCTATGATTGTTGCAATATTATCATGTATTCTGATGTAATCATGAATTACTGTTAATCCCATTAAATCTGCATGTTAGTCATAATTCTGTGATTACTCTATTTGGTTTAGTTAAATGTGTGTAATATGACTTAATTCATGTTGCATATATAAGTATGAGAATGTTGTTTTCACAAAGTAGCATTTGCCCGACCAGTGGGATGACGACCGGGGACGTTACAATATGGTATCAGAGCATGGTTTTCAAAACTGAACCTGAATGGGATGGATAAGTGGTCATTGGACCCAAAGTTCAGGTTGGAGTCATGTTTGGAAGAACCAATTTTTGAACCTTTGAATGTTCCTAAGTGCCAAGGAGTCACTTGGTTTTGTTACAAAGCTCAGAAGGTGTAGCGGTATTATAGAACCTGCAGTCAGTGTGGTATATGGCCACAGGGAGAGAGAGAGCTCAACGCATGAAGTGTTGGAGCTGTTGTATCTGATCAGGAGGAAAGGAGATCCCTTAAGACCATTAGATATAGAGAAGGTGTCAGAAGGATATCCGAGAAGCCTTTCGGGAGTTCAGCTATTAGGAAAAAGAGGGGAGCACTGAGACACAGAAACCTAAAAACTCGAGAAGATATATGTCGTAGATCTGGGAGGATGGCCTGACTATCAGATCTTGTGGAGTCGTGCTCGAGTTAGTCGCGAGAACCTTTAGGATTTCACAAAGTCGGGAGATGGGAAGTGAGGAGAGGTGAAAACCTCTGAAACTTGAAACGCCGAAATCCTGAAACGATCTACACCATAGATCGTAGGAGAGGAACTTGACCATTGGATCAAGTAAATGAATAGACCGTAATTTCATAATTTTAGCAAACGAAAGTTTGAAATGTGTGGATTCATGAACTCCCAATGCCCGAAACTCCGAAACAAAAAGTGAAAGTTTTGGGACCCTATGACATCACCGGAAGTAATGTGGACCTTCTTAAGGACACCATGTGTCACCACCTTGGTTGGCGACACCTGTGTTGTGGGCCTAGGGGGAGAGAGGTCGGAAGTTCGGGAGTCGGGAGTTGGAGAGGTAAGTGAGTGCGAGAACCTCCGGGACCAAAACTCCGAAACCCGAAACCCCAAAGCCCCGAAATCTTGAAACCCGAAGTTTTGTTTGGAGAGCCTTGTAGCACCTAGCATTTTAGCGTTTGATCACGGCCTGTGGACGCATGGGTTGGAGACTAAGAAAATGAGGGCTATCACCCTGAAATTGAAAAGCAAAATAGAGCTTAGAAATTTCATGTAATCAAAATGTTTTCTTATTCACATTGGTTTATGAATGTTGTAGTTTTATTAAGGGTTTAAGGCCTGACAAACTTCGGTTGACTACACGTTGTGTGTGTAGAGTTCAACGAGTGTTAGGAAAACCATGAATCGACGCCAAGTATAGAAATGGAAGAGGTGCAAATTGCCTCCAATTCATAGAACGAAAGAGAAGGAAGGGATGTCAACTTGGGAGTCGAAGGATCAAACTCCAATGGGCACATAAGAGAATTGGATAAGGAAGGGCATATGATGAAAATCATTGAAATATTGTAGAAAGATGCCCAGGCTCACCGAGTCGGTAGCCGAAAGCTAATGAGGGTCAGGGATCAACAGGATGAATTTAACTTAAAGATGTTGAAGAGCATGGAAATAACAGAAATAAAATTGGAAAAGGAGAGTGACACAAGCAAAGCAGGGAGTCATAGGACCCCTGAGAGAAAAACAAGATCGAGGAGTGGTAGCAGACATTGTCATCACTCCCCAAAGAATTCTGGTAAGGAAGAACACAGTATTTCAAGCCCATCCCCTACCAAAAAACACCGAAGATCTGAAGTGGATGAATTGAAAGGGGAGATGAACAAGATTAAGCCTCTTACGTTTGATGGAGAACATAAGAAGGAGGAAGATGTCGAAACATGGTTGCTTGGCATGAGGAAATATTTCCAACTGTAGAATTATTCCTCTCATTAAGAAGGAAGAATTGTGATGTATCAACTAAAAGGAAAAGCATCCATGTGGTGGGATCAGCTTGTGCAGGTGAAGCACATTAGAGAAAAAGATATCACTTGGAAGGAATTCAAGAGGTATTTCGAGAGGAAATACCTGACTAAAAGATACTATGACGGAAAGATAAAGGAGTTCTTCGAACTCAAGCTTGGCAGCATGACCATTGATGAATACGAACGAAGGTTTTTGGAATTACTGAAGTATGTTCCATTCATCAAAGATGAGGTTGTCAAGATTCAAAGGTATTTGAGTGGACTGCCACCTCCCATTGGTGACAAGATTCAGTATGATGATCCTAAAACTATGGAAGAAACAATAACAAGAGTGAAATGATTATATGAACAAGAAAGAGAAAATCCTACCTTTGAGAAGGCTTGGGATGACCAAAAGAAGTTTAAGAAAGAACAGAGGTAGAAGGAAAACAAACCTCCCTTTTTTAGAAATAGTCCTCAAGGACAACCATCGTTTAGAGAGTCGAGAATCGCTGAAGTGGGGGAACAAAGGTCGAGACAGATGCCCATTCAGTGTTGGGGCTATAAAGAGAACCACAAGTACATATATTGTCCCCATAAAAATGGCAAAGAAAGATCTGTCCATAATGTTCAACATGATGAAACAGTGGAGGACATGGGAAGTAGAATGCAAAGGATCTATGCAGCCCTGAACAACAAGCAAGTTGAATTTCAGTCGCACATGATTGAAGTGGAAGGTATGATTAACAACCAACCATTTATTTTTTTAATTGAGTTAAAGGCTAGCCATAGTTATGTAGATCCTAGGGTGCTGGAAAGTTTTCATTTATCAAGAAGCAAACATGAAAAGTCTTGGTTAGTGAAGTTGGCTACAGGAACCAAGAGGAAAGTCACCGAGTTGGTTAAGTCTTGTCCTGTGGACATGAAGGGATTGAGCATGAATGTTGAATTGAATATTCTTTCTTTAAGATCTTATGACTATTTAATTGGGATGGACAGGTTGGACCAACACCATTCCCTCCTGGACTATCGTAACAAGGAATTTACTTTCTTGGATGAGGAGGGGAATCGGAAAACAGTCCCAGGAATTCCTAGAGCTGTGGTTGTTAGAGAAATCTCAGCAATGCAGCTTGAAAAATTCTACATGAAAGGTTGTCAATTGTTTGCAGCCTATGTGGAGCAAGCATCCAGAGATGAAGTATCAAATATTGGAGACCATGCGGTACTAATAGAGTTTGAAGATGTATTTCAGGAGGTACCCGAACTACCTCTGAAGAGAGATATCGATTTCTCTATAAATTACATGCCTAGAGCAGCTCGAATGTCGAAATTTCCTTATAGAATGAGTACGCCAGAGCTGAAAGAGTTGCAATTGCATCTTGAAGAGATTCTAAAGAAGGCATACATTCGTCCAAGTGTGTAACCTTGGGGTGATGTGGTCTTGTTCGTGAGGAAGAAGGACGAGATGTTGAGGTTGTGCATTGATTTCAAATAGTTGAACAAAGTAACTGTCAAGAACAAGTATCCTCTGTCGAGGATCGACAATCTTTTTGATCAGTTGAAAGGTGCGAAAATATTTTCGAAGATAGATCTCATATCGGGATATCACCATGTAAGAATAAAGGATGAAGACATTAGTAAGATCACCTTTAGAATAAGGTATGGTCATTACGAGTTCGCAGTGGTATCGTTTGGGCTGTCAAACGCACCTGTTGTTTTTATGTGCTTGATGAATGGTGTATTCAGGGACTATCTAAACAAGTTTGTCATAGTCTTCCTGGATGACATTATGGTGTATTCCAAGTTAGAGGAAGAGAATGAACAACACCTAAGGATGGCGCTGCAAGTGTTGAGAGAACACCAGATGTATGCCAAGTTGAGAAAATGCTCGTTTTATCAAAGGAAGATCCATTACTTGGGGCACGTTATTTCAAAAGGAGGGATTACCATGGATCTTGAGAAGGTTGAGGCCATCAGAGAATGGTCAGTGCCAATGAATGTAGCAGAAGTTAGATCCTTTATGGGTCTAGTGGGCTATTATAAAAGGTTTATCGCAGGGTTCTCAAAGATAGCTCACCCTATCACTTACTTGCAAAGGAAGGAGAAAATGTTTCAGTGGACTGAAGAGTGTGAGAAGAGTTTCTAGTGATTGAAGCAGTTGTTAACCAACGCTCCAATCTTGAGGATTGCAGATCCAAATGTGGATTTTGTGGTGTGCATGGATGCATGTAAAGAAGGGTTGGGAGGAGTTCTCAGTCATAATGGATTCATAATCTGTTATGAGTCCAGGAAGCTGAAAGAGTACGAAAAGAATTATGCCACTCACGATTTGGAGTTGGAAACAATCATTCACGCTCTGAGGAAATTGAGACATTACCTCATGGGAAGGAGATTTCAATAGAGAATAGACCATAATGGTTTGAAATACTTGTTTGACCAACCTACCTTAAATGCCAAGCAGAGTAGGTGGCTACAATTTCTGTGTGAATACGACTTTGATATCAAACATATAAAAATGAAAGAAAAACAAGGTGGTTGATGCACTCAGCAGAAAGGTGCACAACTTACATGCTTCAACCATTAGCATGTACAGGACTCATATTAAGGATAGAATTTTGGAAGCTGCAAATGAAAATTTGCAGTATAGAGACTTGGTAGCAAAGCTACAACAGAGTGAGAGACCACAGAAAGAGGAAAATTACACCTTGGAAGCTGATGGAATACTTATGTATGAAAACAAAGTGTATATACCCAATGTCCATGGTTTGAAACTTGTGATTCTAAGAGAAATGCATAACGTGACTTGTGTTGGGCACCCTGGATATCAAAAGATTGTGGAAGAAGTCAGGAGCCATTACTTTTGGCCAGGTATGAAGAAAGAGATCGCTGAATATATCCCCAGATGTATGAAATGCCAGAAGGTTAAAGCTGAGCATAGGCACCCAGCAGGGTTGCTACAACCTTTGCCCATTCCTGAATGGAAGTGGGAAGTGGTGACAATGGATTTTATTACAGGATTTCCTAGAACAAGCAAGCTGCATGATTCAATCATGGTAGTGGTGGACAAGCTTACAAAAGCTGCCCATTTTATTCCACTGAAAACTACTCACAAGGTAGCAGATGTTGTTGATATTTTCGTGAAGGAAGTGGCACGATTGCATGGAATTCCTAAAACAATTGTGTCTGAAAGAGATTCAAAATTAACCTCGAATTTCTGGAAAGGATTGTTCAAAGGATTCAGAACGAATCTGAACTTTAGTACATCTTATCATCCAAAGTTTGATGGACAGAGAGAGAGGGTGAACAGAGTGATAGAAGACATACTGAGATTGTATGTGATGGACAAACCATCAAAATGGGAAGACTACCTACACTTGGTAGAATTTGCTTACAACAATGGGTATCAAGCATCATTGAAGATGAGCCCATTTGAAGAACTTTATGGAATAAAGTGCAATACTCCAGTAAGTTGGGATAATCCAACTGACAGGGCAGTGATTGGGCCAGAGTTGCTCAAGGAAATGCAAGAGAAAATGATTAAAATTAAGAAGAATTTAAAAGTTGCCCAACACAAGTAGAAAAGTTATGCTAACAAAAATAGAACCCATAGAGAATTCAAAGTGGGTGATCATATTTTCCTGAAAGTAAAAGATAATAGAAGTTCCCTGAGGCTGGGAAACTGTGCCTAGTTGGCAGCCAGATTTTGTGGTCCATTTGAAATCCTAGAAAGGATTGGACTAGTTGCATATATGATTGCATTACCTGCATCCATGACTATACATAATGTGTTTCATGTTTTATTGCTTAAGAAATATATACTTGATGCTAATCATGTTATCGATTAGAATGTGATTTAGGTGGAGCAAGAAGGTATCCTGCAAGTGCATCCTGTGCACATATTGGACAAGAAAAGAAAACAACTCCGAAATCGAGCTATAGGGCTTGTAAAGGTCCAGTGGACCTAGTAAGTTCCTGAGGACATGACATGGGAGCATGAGGATGCTATGCGGGCAAACTACCCACATCTTTTTGAAGATTTTGGAATTCGTGTTGATGTTGTGTGAAAGTTGCACTAAGGACAATGCAAAAATAAGAGGAGGGGATTGTAATATCCCCAAGGATGAGCCCTATTATAATCATATTTATGAATTGTAAATCATATTTTATAAGATGATGAGCCAAGTTAATATAAGATGGTAATTCTTATGAGTTTATTAGGCTGGAGAGCCTAAGTGTTAAGGCTGGGAGCCTATTTTTGTATATGTAATTATGGAAAACATTAACAAAATTTTAAACACCGCTGCGTGCAAATCGACGATGATGAATGAGTGATGGGGAACTAAGCTTCCACAGAGTGAGTAAGGGATTGGGGGCTGGAAGGTTGGAAAGAGAGGCTAAGTGTTGAGCCTAGGGGTTTAAGTCCTTAGGAATAATATTTTAATATTATTCCAAAATCCATGTCAAATATATGTTTTGTCTTAAGTTCCTAGAGAGGAACGCATGCTGATGGAGTGTATGCAGCTTCATGGGTGACATGTGTCGACCCAGGCACATGTAGTTAAAAATTGAAGAAGTCAGTCGTGGAGGGGATCGCTCCTCATTCTATCATCATTTGCATCTGATTTCGGATACCCTCATGCAACTCTGAGAACCAGAAAACTGAGACATCTTCCTGAAGACCAAAACATCATCGGTCTGATTTCGTTAATGGTTTGCATCTGTCCTTGACATACCTATGCACCGTTGAGAGAACTGGTCAGGAGGGAAAATTCGACTTGTGAGTTTAAGAAACCAGTCTATCCACCATTGCAGAGATGAATCCATACTCGATCTGTCTGTAGGTTGTTTCTTTTTGTTTTCTTGAGTGGGGTTGTGTTGTGGTTATCCTCACCATGCGGGAATTGAGTCGGAAGGGGCTGAAGAACTGGGTTCTAAGGTTGTAAGGCCATTAGTTGAAGAGGCAGTCTGTCAGGCCTGTGAGAAGCTATTTCCAAGTGAAGGAGTCTGTTAGGAAGTGGTATTCTTCCAAAGAGAGTCCAACACCAGCTACAAATCTCTAAGACTTCCTGATCTAGCCTATTGTCGAGACCCAGAGAGGGAGGTGAAGCACTGATGGACTATGCTTGTGAAGGTGCATACTCCCGGGTGGAACAAGCATGTGGGGAATGAGAGTCTGTGAATAGTGGGCGTAAGAAGACATCCTGGGAAGAATCATTTTGGTTATTCTGTGTAGTTTTCCCTATAACCTCAACCTAGACTAGGATTCCTTGCCTTGGGTGGAGCTTAGTCCCAGCTCGGGGGTGACCCACTGCTGAGCGTGATGAGTAGGATGGTCTAAGGCTGGGAGGTTCATGGAAGGTCTGCACGTGGTTGGTGGAATTATGTGAGTAATAAAAGATAAGTGTTAATTTTTTACTTAATTTATAAGTATATGCATGTCTGTGATTCTTGCAATATTATCATGTATTTTGCTGTAATCATGAATTACTATTAATCCCATTAAATCTGCATGTTAGTCGTAATTCTGTGATTACTCTATTTGGTTTAGTTAAATGTGTGTAATATGACTTAATTCATGTTATATATATAAGTATGAGAATGTTTTTTCCGCACAATAGCGTTTGCAACCAGTGGGATGACGGTAGAGGACGTTACATAGCCCATCTGATGCATCAATTTTAACTCAATATCAGAATTTACTCAAAAGTTGGTGAAGGAGGCTCAGGTGTGATTGGAAATGCAAAAACACCATTAGAATCAAGAGACTATTGTAGATATTTTTGTGAGCACACAATAATGTCTTCCTTCTCTTTTAATTTAGCTAAAAAAATGTTCATTTAGAAGACTCAGTTTCTCCTCCATCCCATTAAATCTAGTGGTATAAGTATCAACATGACCTTGAAGCTTCTCAATTAGACCCAATGAGTTCAGAATCCCAAATATAGGCACTCATGTTTTGAAAACAAAGCTTGGATTTCTCTTCCTCACCTCGAAGCTTGCGAACTTTTTTGGCAAGTTTTAGAATCAAATTCTGAAGTTGAGAGATAACAATATCTTTTCCCTCCATTACAAGGATTCTTTTCCCCAACGAATGATATTAATCTTAAAAAAAATGGAGATTTTTTAAAAAAATTTACAACGAGTGTTCAAACTCTTCCAAAAAAAAATACCTGAAAGTGAAGGTCATGAACCAAGATCTTTTCAACGAAGGCAACCCCAGGCTAGATACAATAAACAAGGAAAGGTCGCGGATATGGAGTTGTAGCACACAATCCACCTAGAAAAAAAACATGATCCGGGTCTTCCAACTTCTGGATCAGCTCAATGGAATGCGAGCACAGTTTAGAATGCCACAACCAATGCCAAACAATGTTACCAATATGCCAGACATTAGGTGGAGCTAAACAAACCTGAAGATTTTTCGGATTCCATACCAAAGGAAAAGAAACCCTTAGCAGGTTCGACGCCGCTCCATCTACAATTCTATGAGAAGAATAGAATCTCAATTCTCCTTGAAGATGTGGCACATTTTTTACATCACCGATACAATCACCTGGAAGAGACTGGATGTTGTTGCTTCGTGAGCACCTCAAATTCGCTTCATAAATTAATATCTGAGCATTTGGGTATTGTTCCGGTCCCTTCTTACATGCTTCCCCCCCCCAAATAAATACCGTCCTAAGGAATAAAAATTACCATGAAGGAGACAAGAAATTACCATCAATGTTGCACACGATTTGCTTCGGAATGCCGTCATAAGAAGTTCGGGGAAGGTAACCGTCTCAATTTGCTCATCAATGCGTTCCAATTGAATGACCCATTGACAAATCAAAGTCTACCACCAACCGTGCAACAAATCTCTACCTCTTTACGTCGCCGATTTTTTATGGTAAATAATTTCTCTACTAAGCAACATTGGAGAACTGACGCATACAGGAAAACCTTTGGATTTCGCTGAACAATTGAGAACTCCACAAATCGGCCTTTTAATCAGACAAAACGTTGCAGAAAAACCCTAGAACTTGAGGAAAACGCCCTCCAACAATAGATTAAAAATAGTAAACAATATTAATGTAAAAGTTATATATATATATATATATATATATATATATGGAATCTTCATAGCCAACTCTATCTATGTCTATAGTTTTTTCAATAAATCAATTATGTAGCCTATCAAAAACAAATATATAGAGAGGTATTCACAAAAATGAAGGTTTTTATCAATTTGCAAACCAAACCACTAGGTTTTTCATCCCAAACCTAAATCCAAGGAAAACGTATGCTTAAGTTGTCAATCATACCCAGAAAAATGAATTCAAAAGAACGTGCACGCATTCTATGAATGAAAACAAATTCCTAAAGTATGTACACATGGACGTTCCTAAAACATGTGCACATTATTAGGAACATGAATGCGTGTGCGCGTTCTTGTTAACATTAAATATCTCTCTCTCTCCCTCTCTCCCTCTTTCTCTCTCCCCCTCTCCCTTTCCCTCCCTTGCTCTATATTCCTCTCTCTCACTATTTCTCGCTCACACTCTTTGCCCCTCCCCACTTTCCATCCCCCCTATTATTGTCTCCCACTCTCTCCCCTATCGTTCCACCCTCCCCCTCTCTCTATTTACCCCACTCACTCTCTATGTTTTATCTCCATGTTCCTCCC
>ML799536.1:46864-60629 GCA_009831015.1 Picea engelmannii
TGATTGTTTTACCTGGAACACCTTCTTGAGACTAGCCAATAGGACTAGTCAGATACCCTATCTTACACAAGGTGTATCTATAAATTTAGGATGACTCAGAATCTGAACTTTTTATCACAGATAGAAAAATAATTTTTGTAAGTTCCCCCCGGAGTTCAGGGTCTGAAACGTTACAGAAAATTTTTTATAGCGAAAATGCCTCAATGACTCATTTCAGGATGATTCCATAACCCTATATTGTAAAAGTTGTATCTCCGAAAGTATAAGGCCTCAAGAGCTGAATTTGTAACCCAACGTTCCTTGATCCGTCTGATAAAAACCCTTTAAGCTTTTCCGTCTGAAACGTTGTAGAAAAAAAGTTATAGCGAAAATTCCACAGTGTCTCAGATGTAGCAGCGAAACCCCAAGACCTTGAGCTCTGAAACCATATGTTAAGAACCAAACATCAATATAGCATAGAAAAACCTCAAGAAAAGTGCTCAACGCCTTGAAAAAGAGATAATATCAGATAATAAGCCTCCTCGAGGGGGAAACCTCCTTTTACCCCACTTAAATGTTCAAGTACAAGATGATTCAAAATGAAAATATCTCCTTGGTATATATAGGAGACTAGGAGGTTTTAATGGCTTAAAGCCGACATAAATAAAATAACATTACTAATATAAATCACAACTAATGGCCTAAATCCGACATAAAGAAAATAACATTACTAATCTAATATGCCCCAATGAGCCAATATTAGGGCTTAACAATCAATTGTTACTGTGATTAAACAATTATTCCTATTTTAAACTCTTTACAAAACACTCAATGATGATCACAATAATGCAGGGAGGTAAGCAATAGAATATTCAACATCAATTACATACATGAAACATACAGAGACATATATTTCCTAAGGAAACCCATAAACGGAAAAACCTCTTCTTCTTGATATGATAAGTAATATTTATTTTCTGTACATTATCATTCTTATCAACTCCAACTTCTCCTGAGGCTGCAACTTCTATTTTACAAGAAGCAACTTGTTGAGAGCACAAACTCTCTGGTTTCTCTAGCACCCACTAGAAGGAAGCACCAACTCCGTCAGTGTTCCAGCACCAACTGGATGGAAGCACCAACTTCCAGTCACATATGCGCCAAACTGTATAACATAGAAAAATAGTTCTCCCTTGCACCACCCTACCACCCTAGAAAAATAGTTCTCCCTTGCCTTGTAGATTGTTCATTGCGTCTCTTCCTCACAACTACATAGCTCACCAACATAATCACTTCACTTCTCTGTTCTGCATATTTTTCTCACATTGAGTCCTATGCTTGATCATCATGGCAACTCTTTGTCCTCCCTGGCGGTTAGCTCAACGTGTTCATCATCATTGGATGTTATGCTGAGATTCCTTATCTTCTCTGGTAGTTGAAACTCTTCATCTTCATTGTCAGTTACATCCAGTCAATTATGGCTTCTTCGTCTTCTAAGCCCTTTCCTTCACGTGATCACTGCCGGTGGCCATACGCCTGGGCTTAACGAGCACTTGAGAGCTTATCAATTCAATGACCACGATTCATTCTTCTAAAATGGATGAATGTCATAACTTCACCACTTTTCCCTTCGAAACTTTTTTTTTTTAAACCTTTCAAAACTCCTGAATAAGAATTCTCAAATAGATCAAATGATTCATATTACATCTTGGAACGATATCAATGGTTAGAATTAATCCTTACAGTCATCCTCCATTGCTTAATCCAACGTCGAGGACTTAATCAAACAGTGAGATGTATGGCCACCTATTACTCTGTCACTTTGTTTATTATGCTTACGCTATCCTTGCATTGTATTTTGATCAACGGTTGGTAGTACACCTGACATCAGATCGATGTACAATATCTCCTTTGGGTCTCTAGACTTTGGGTATTTCAAGTCTCAACCCGATCTTTCCTCCGGAGTGGTCACCTACTCGGTAAGTCATAAACAGTGGAGACCGCTTGTTGTCGGTCAACGCTTCCACTTACACTATCCTTCCACTGTACTAAATCGACGAACATGAATTCTCTCGAAGTGATCTTTCATATCGGACGTAAAAATCCTGGAGTGATGCAACTACTTATGTCACTTGATGACATTTCACGAGATGAGAAACTTCCACGTGTCACTCAGATTCGTGATTTGCACATACCTAAAATGTTGATTTCAACTTGACACTTATCATTTTATGACTGTGCCATGTTTTGTTGCTGACGTAGACTTCTGATGTGGTCTATCACAGTTTCTTGCTGATGTCAACATAGATCTCCCGATGTGACACATGTTCGTCTCCTTGATCTAACAGTCAGCCTAACTTGCGATGTATCTTAGATTGATGGCTTAGAGTGACTTTGGACCTTTGTCCTTTGGGACTTTGGGACTTTTGACATTTCTTGGTGGTGAAACTCTCGAAGAAATTCTCTCAGAGTGACGTAACTTGCTTACGTCACTTGTTGACATGGCATGAGCCAATTTCCTCTTGAAGTTTGTCATCACCTGATTATGGAATGCGTATTTTCTAACATCATCTGCTGACATGGCCTGCCGACATGGTATTCTGACGTGGTCTGCCACTATGCCCTTTTGCTGACATGGTCTGTTGACCAACAACCCTGATCCAACGATCTTTGTTTGTCCTACAAATCCTACAGTCCTTATTCATTTTGGATTTCCAGGCTTCTGGTATTTGACATCTCAAACATTCTGGAGTGTAACCTCCTCGCGACTTTAAACCCAAACCAAATGTTGTTCGTCGATCAGGATCTTAGATAAACAACTTGATCTATCAGCGTTGTGACTCTTCTAGCTTATCCTATCCTTCCACTTGAAATTGATTCGACGGTTGACAGGAATTCGCATAATTGAATTTTCAAACGTTTTTCTCATTGATCCTTTTTATTCCACTCAAGAGTGATCCAACGGTTTTGAAGATTCTTGAAGAAGATCCACGATCAATAATGATTGCACAACCACAATCTATGATTATTTTAAGTTGTCACCCAACTCCACAATTGGAAGTTGTGCATTGTTGGTGAGTTAACCAAAATCGTTGATCTTCAAAGCTATAAGATCAGACGGTCCTGACTAATTGAG
Source organism: Picea engelmannii (assembly GCA_009831015.1). Taxonomy (NCBI): domain Eukaryota; kingdom Viridiplantae; phylum Streptophyta; class Pinopsida; order Pinales; family Pinaceae; genus Picea; species Picea engelmannii. The sequence goes on from ML799536.1 coordinate 49,980, forward strand.
GGATTGGAACAAGTGTGATGATTAATTCTCCTTTCAATCTTCATAATTCATCACCGCCCTAGATTTGGAAATTCGCATCTGACGGTCACAATTTAATATGACTTAAACTCATTGTTTTTTGGATCAACCGCAGTCGTATATCTTTGAACCTATGAGATCTGACAATACAAAAATATTGTGTGATTGTAAATGGTAAGTAGTTTAATTCCACTTTCTCTTCCCAGAATTTATCCACGTCGTTGATCTGGCTTGCATATTCGATAGTCTTGATTTGTTTTGGGTTTTATCGCGCCATCTCTTCTGAGATTTGATTCTTCATTCACTAACCCTCCTGAGCTTATGATTCCTTCTACTCTGCCTTATGTTCTTTCCATCAATGACAAGCACACTATTTCCTGCAGAACAGGCCAACAATATCCCCCTTTGGCATTGATGGCAACCCTCAAAGGTTGCGCGAGACTATTTGGACCTCCAACTGTAGAATCCAATCCACTCCTTTTCTCCCCCTTTGACATCAATGCCAAAGAAAACATGCTCCCTTTGATCTGTTGTAGTACTTTTCAGAGGTATCAAATATTCAACCAACACATACTCTCCCTGACAAGATGGACTTTCTTAGGTGATATTAGGGATGACACCCATCTTCCGACGAAGATATTCAAAAGGTGTCTTCGCTAGGGATTTAGTAAAGATGTCTACAATTTGTTCTTTGGAAGGAATATAATTCAGCTGAAGAGTTCTGTTTGTAACCTACTCTTTGATAAAATGATACTTTATTGGGACATTCTTTGTATTTGAATGGAGAACAGGATTCTTCGAGACACTAATGGAACTGGTGTTATCACAGTGAAGTGGAATTGGATCAATATAAGTTACGTTCAAATCTGCAAGAGTTTGTATCATCCATCAAATATGAGTGCAACAAGTAGTAGCAACAATGTCATATGCCTCTGTAGTTAATAATGAGATAGATCTTCTTTTCTTACTAAGCCATTCTACTAATGAATCACCTAAGAAGAATGCACCTCCACTGGTGCTCTTTCTCTCATCCAAACAGTTTTCCCAATCAACATCTGAATATGCAGTTAATTGTAAGTTCTGATTTCTAGGATACCAAATACCATAAGTCATTGTACCCTTCAAATATTTGAATATCCTTTTGACAGCTGCTAAATGACTTTGTTTAGGGGAAGATTGATAACAACCTACCATTCCAACAACCTGCATTATATCAGGACGAGATGTTGTGATGTACAAAAGACTGCCTATCATTGATCGATATGTTCTTTGATCAACATTAGGTGAAATATCATCTTTACTAAGATTGCAACCAACCACCATAGGTGTACTAACAAGAGAGGAATATTCCATCTGAAACCTATTTAACATCTCTTTCAAATATTGTTCTTGAGAGATAAATATCCCTGCAGAACTTTGATTGATTCGTAAGCCAAGAAAATATGGCATTTCTCCTATCATGGACATATCAAACTCAGTCTTCATTGAATTAGAAAACCATTGAACTGAAAGGTCATTAGTGCATCCAAAGATAATGTCACCTACATAAACCACAAAAACTAATAAATCATCAACTTCAGATTATATATATATATATATATATATATTACTGTCAACAATACCTTTCTTGAACCCTTTGTCCTGTAGAAATTTGTCCAGTCTATGATACCAGGCTCATGGTGCCTATTTCAGTCCATATAATTCCTTTTTCAACTTACAGACATAGTTAGGATTATTTGTCAGTGAAAATCCTTCAGGTTTCTCCATGTATACTTCGTCTTCTAGGTATCCATTAATAAAAGATGACTTAACATCCATATGATATACTTTAAATTTCTTATGATATGCATAGGCTAGACCCATTCTGATGGCTTCCAATCTTTCCACTGGTGAAAAATTTTCATCAAAATCTTGTCCTTCAACTTGTGCATGCCCCTTACATACCAAACTGACTTTATTCTTAACAATTTGCCCTTGTTCATTTATTTTATTCTTAAACACCCATTTGGAGCCAATTACATTCTTATCTACAACTCTAGGAACAAGCTCCCAAGTATTTTTCTTCGCAATCTGATCCAGTTCCTCATTCATTGATTTTAACCAATTTTCATCTTCACTGGATTCATTGAATTTCTTGGGTTCCACCATGGATATGAAGGATATATGTGATTGCTCAGTGTTTTTTATTATCCTTCTCCTAGTTTGTACACCTTTGTCTTTCTCACCAATTATCTGACTTGCAGGATGATTCTTTTGAGTAATCCTGGAGGAAGGATTTGATGTTGTCTGTTGATTTGAGTATGCTATGATTCTTGAACCTATTCCACTTCAACTTCAACTATATCTTCTATTCTTGATTCAATATTTCTCACCTCTCTTACTGGGACTCCTTCATCAACTTTTATGTCAATACAATCAACCACTTTATGCAACCTCTTATTATAGCATATGTATCCTTTATTGTTTGTAGCATACCCTACGAAGATGCCTTAATCATCCCTATTATCATACCCAAGGTTTTCATTATTATTCTTTATGAAGCACTTACTCCCAAAGACTTTGAAGTGTTTGATTGTAGCAGGTCTTCCATGCCACAATTCATAAGGTGTCTTGTCACTATGTGGTATGAGATGAGATTTGTTAAGAATACAGATTGTTGTGTGTATTTCTTGTACCCAGTAGGTTTGACCAATGTTATTCTCATTCATCATTGACCTGGCCATTTGTTGAATTGTTCTATTTTTCCTCTCAACTACTCCATTTTGTTGTAGAGTTCCTAGAATTGTGTATTCTCTTTTGATCCCATGTTTATCACATAATTTCTTGAAATCACTTGACATAAATTCTCCTCCTCTGTATGATCTTACAACTTTTAATATGTTGCCTATTTGATTCTCAGTTAAAGCCTTACATATTTTAAATTTCTCAAATTATTCATCTTTTTCTCTGAGAAAAGCAACCCAAGTAAGTCTGGAGTAATCATCAATGATCAGCATAAAGTATTTTTCCTTCCCTGTGCCTTCCTGTCTTGATGGTCCACATAGATCCATATGAACTAATTGGAGTGGTTTCTCTTTTGAAGTAGAGTTCTTGGATTTAAAATGTGTCCTGGTTATCTTTCCTACTTGGCATGGTTTACACACAAAATCTTGTGGCTTTGATATTCTTGGAAGATCTTTTACTGCCTCAAGATTTTTGAGCTTGATTAAGTGGTCAAAATTTAGATGTCCAAGTCTCCTATGAAATAACCATCTCTCATCATGTTTTCTTAGATGACACTCTTTTCTATCTTATTTCATCACATATGCATTATTATCTGGCCTTGTGCCTTTAGTCATGACTTCTCTTGAATTTACAGATTTGATCTTACAATATTTGAAAGTGAACACCACTTCACATCCTCTGTCACACACTTGACTTACACTGAGTGAATTATGTTTCATCCCATCTACAAGCAAGACATCCTTGGGTTTTCCTTTTCCATTACTTAAGCTCACCATCCCTTTACCCTTGATTTTACATGGTTCATCATTTCCAAAGGTCACATTTCTTGTTTTGCCTTTAGTTACAGACAAAAAATTATCCTTGTCTCCAGTCATGTGCTTGGAACATCCATTGTCTATATATAAGGGGTCTTTTTGTTTTTGAGATGAAAGTACTAGACCATAATTTTCACTATCTTTTTTTTTCCATGTTCTAACATTTTTATCTAAGGGTTTTATCTTTGTATCTATTTTGTAATTCTTCAAATGGCATTTTTCAGCTTTGTGGTCAAAGTTATGACAATTATAAAATTCGAGCTCATTGTTCAGTAGGTCAAAGTGATTGGTGCTATGTTGTCTATTCATTGGATGCTTAGTTCTATGTTGTAAAGATTGTTTATTTCTTGACCTCCTCAGTTGCATGTCTCTAAACTTAACTTGACAATTTGAAATCTTGTGACCAAAATTAGAAAAGTAAAAATAGTAACCATGGAAGAAATTTTGGTACATGAAGAATGGCCTTATTCTTGGCAATTGTTGCTCCATCTTTTGACCTCTTTGTTTTTTATCAGGGATCTTTATTATATTTTGGTGACAAAGTACTCTCATGGTCTGATTGACTACTGACTTGAAACTTGATCATCTTTATTGGCTCTTTTCTTCTTGAACCACTTACATAGCATAAACCAATCTTCAACAAAGGATATATCTGTTTGTTTAGAATGTCATTTAGTTCTATTGAGGCTTTAATGATTGGAAGATTTTTGAGATACAATGCTTTAAACTTCTCCATCTCTTTTCTGGTTTTTACTACCTCTTCTTCCATGGCTTCACATATTTCCTTATTTTCTGATAACTGTTGTTTTAGAATGTCCTCTATATTCTTTGCCTCTTCTAACTCCATTTTTAGTAGGGCAAATTCCTCATTAGTTTTTTTACCATTATTTTCAAACTGCATCAACAATTGTTTTTGTTTTCTCTTGTTGAGTCTGAGTCTGTCAATCTCTTATAAAGCACTGATTAGTTCACCTTCCATAACAACCACAACTTCTTCATCATTAACATCACTTCCTATGTTTTTATTATCATAATCCTCTTTGGCCATAAGAAAAAATCCATTAACCTTATCTTCAAAGGAAGAGTCACTATCTGTGTCTTCTGAAGAGTCATCATTGTTTACACATAAATTTTTCTTTTTACCAAATCTCCTGGGTTTGTACTTATTTTCACCTTTAGAATTCTAGTCTTGCTTCTTGTGTGGACACTTAGATGAAAAGTCACCTATCTTTTCATTGTTAAAAAACTTGAATGACAACTTGCCTTGATACTTGCCTGATCCTTTCTTCAGTCTTCTCACAATTTTTTCTTCAATTTCACCAGGCTTAGATTCCTCATTCTTATCTTCTTTAAAAGAATCTTTTCTAGCGATGGATTTATCTTTACCTGTCCGCATTTCATATGTAGTCAATGTTCCTAGAAGTTGATCAAAATATAAAAAATTTAGATCATTAAGTTATTCTATAGCAGAGACCTTTGGGTTGAACCTATCCAGCAAAGATCTCAAAATTTTCTGAGCTAAAGAGGCTTCCTCAATCTTTTAACCAAGAGCTTTCATTGAATTTACTAGTTCATCAACTCTCATAAATTACTTCCCAATAGTTTCATCTTATTTCATCTGTAGTTGTTCAAACTGTACTCTGTAGGTTTGAAGCTTCGCATCCTTTACCTTCTCATTAAATTCATAATTACTAATGATTTTGTCCGACATGTCTTTGGCAGTTTCTAAGTGCATAAATTTTACAAATCCTACTTTTGCAAGCCCACTTAGAACTACATTCATACCCTTAGCATTGAAGATGAATTCTAGCTTGTCATCCTTATTATTTAGTACAAATAGATTTACATAACCAGACTCTAACACATCCCAGACATATGCACCTAAAGACATTATGTAGGTTCTCATCCTAACTTTCTAGAAGGAAAAGTTTGTTCCATTGAACATAGGAGCCTTATTGGTTGAAGTTCATTCATGAATTGACATGTTTAAGCTTGTTGATCTATCTTTATATAAAAGGAACCTGCTCTAATACCAATTGTTGTACAACTGAGAGGGGGGGGGGTGAATCAATGTTTATTGTGCTTAAACAATCATGCATATTTTAAACTCTTTATAGAGGACCTAATAACGATCACAATAATGGAGGGATGTAAGAAATAGAATATTCAACATCAATCACACACATAAAATATGCAGAGACAGATATTTCCTAAGGAAACCCATAAAGGGAAAAAACTCTTGTTCTTCATATGATAAATAATATTTATTTTCTATACATTATCATTCTTATGAGCTCCAACTCCTCCTAATGCTACAACCTCTGTTTTACAAGAATCAACTTGCTAAGAGCACCAACTCTCTGGTTTCTCTAGAACCCACTAGAAGGAAGCACCAACTCCCTGACTTTTCCAGCACCAACTGGATGGAAGCACCAACTTCCAATCACAGAGGCACCAACCTGTGTAAAAGAGAACAATAGTTTTCCCTTGACCCACCCTACCACCCTGGTTATTCTGGCTGCAACCAAATGGAAGCTACAACTCCTTGTGTTCAAGCACCTACTTCAACCTCTGAGGACAACAGTCCTCCCTAACACCTCCCTACCACCCTGAAATATAAATATTTTATTTCTTTAATTTATCACAGTGATACAACATTTATCAATGGCTTACCAGTCTCATCACTATTCTTCTACCCTGCTCTGCTTTTCCTGCATCAGTGCGTTTCTGCTCGCGTCCACTACACTTTTTGTTCACCTTCATTTTATTCTCTATGCACCATATATCCTTCTATGAGTTATTCCTCTACATTCTCTTCACTGCATCACTGTTCTTCCCTGCATATTGTTCACTGTGTCTCTTCCTCACAATTGCATAGCTCACCAGCACAATCACTTCACTTCTCCTTTTTTCATCTTTTTCTCACGTCGCATCCTCTACCTAATCATCATGGAAACTCTTCGTCATACCTGGTGGTTATCTCAATGTGTTCATGACGCAGGTAGAAAAAGACGCAACCACCACCTCGTGCTCTCCTGCTCAAAGGATCGATCTAAATTCTCCTTTGAGCCGAATTAGCTCATTTGATTCCCTACTGGAATCTCTGATGAAAACTCGATCCACAGGTCCTTATACTTCCCTGTCACGGCCTCTTCACATGCCTGTGAATTTCCCCGACCTTAATTTCGGGTTTCGGGGTTTCTTGATCCATGACATCAAGAGTTCCTATCCCCGCGACCTCTCGATCATCGATTTTTCGATGCACTCCTTTCAGCCTTAGCCCCTCCTGGCTATACTCTGGTCCATATGACCGGCTCTCATAAGGCCACAGCCTTATATCCTCTTATTGGGATTTTGGACCTTCAAGTGCCAGAACACACTTTTCGTTAAGATCCATGATCCTCCGATTACCGATATGCTTTAATTTTCGCTAGCCTCCGGGTTAGAATCGTGGTCCACATGACCTCCCTTTCATATGACCGCAATCCTATATTCCTTTCATGACTTCGAGGTTTCATATGCTGAAATGAATTTTTCCACGGGACTGTTGATCCCTCGAATCTCGATTCTCCGATATGACGACAACTGGCCCCTCGATGGCGCTTTACTCCTTGTCACAATTTCAGAATTCGTGATTATGAATTGCAAGGATTTCTTATCCACAGGATCCCCGATGTCTCAACTCATGATATGACGACAGCTGTCCCCCACACAATGGAGCTCTCCTATCGGTACCTTTCCTGAAGGCCTCGATCACTGCCACACATCCTCTCAAATGGATGGCTCTGATCGCCTTTCACGATTTTGTGGTTCCAAATGTCCCAGACACCTCATCCTTAGGACTCACGAAATGTTGATCTCTGATATTCCGATTTGAATTCCTATCGAGAATTCTCTCGATAATCTGGATCTCTGCCACGTGTCCCCAACTGATGGATGGCTCTAATCCAATATCACTGTTTCGAGACTTGAAATGTCTTGATTTATTCGAACTCGAGAACTTCGATATCCCGAGTGTCGATATATCGATGTGACATCATCTAGGCCCACAAAACAGAGCTCTCACCTTTTCTCCACTCGTGAAGTTGAAAGACTTCCTCTTCCAACCTCCGATGCCCAAGTCTTAGATGTGGGTAATCTCGTGACAGGCATCTGCTCCCAAACGAACGGTCCAAATCAAATCTCATTGATTCGGGCTTCCTAGTGTCGAGTGACTCTCTTCATGTCCTCGATATCCCCGATATCACGAACGTCGATATCCCGATGGCCATGCCTCTCGTCAGGATTTTCACCTCGGCTATACCCGATGGTTTAAACACCATGTAACTCTCGACAGATCTGATGGATGTTGGGTTCTCCGCTCAAGATCTGATGGCTCAGATCATTTCTCCCATGCACTCCTCTTGTACATCTCCTGGATGTAGAAACTAATGATTCAGATCTCCTTCTCTGCCCGATTTGACGACTACTGTGCTCCTCCTAAGCCTGCGCACTTTTCTTCCAAGACTTGGAAAAACTCCAAGTTCCCAAAGGTCTCAACCTTTGCTCCCTTTATTATATTCTCTGTGAACTCCTTTACCTTGAGCTTTGCTGCCTGTGTTCTCCTCAACATTGTTCCTCCTGAGATTTTTCTCCTGAATCCTCAAAGGATCCTTGGAATTCTGTGCCTCTGCAGAGTCTTCACATGCACACTCAGTGATGTCTCTCTTGATCTTCTTAACACTTAGACCCCTAAGGGATTTTGTCTTTTTCTCTTCTCCCGCAGATGGAGAATGTTTGGATGCCCTCCTGGCTATCCTTCTGCTCAAGCAACTCCTTGTTGAGTCTGCAAGGTGTTCAAAAACCCTGTGAAGATCCTTCAGTGGATTCTTCCTTCAAATCACATAACTCAAAAGAGTTCTCTTCTCTTCTGTGCCTTTCTGCACAATATCTCAATGCCCACCTGGAAGAGTATCTTCTCTCAGAACTTCCAATAGTTCTGTCCTCCTGTGAACCTATGCACCTGCTCAATGCCCACCTGGTAGAGCTCCCAGAATCCTCGGTGATTCATTTTCTTCTGGTTGAACTCACAACAAAGTTTTTCCTCTGTGCACTCCTTGCACCTTCTCAATGCCCACTTGGCAGAGCTTCACAGAATCCTCTAGTGATTCTGTCTGCAACTATGTCTCTCCTACACAGCCTTGCCTCCAAGGTATTCAACAACCTTGAGGTCTTCACTGAGTTGTTGATTCCAGTTCTTGTGCCGCAACACATCCTTGTCTGAACCCGCAGAATTCAGAAGTGCAACCCTTGTGCATGGCTATCAGAACCCGCAGTGTTCTGTCACACCCTCCTGGTGTGAAGCCTCAAAGAATTTCACCTGAAATCAAACCAACTACTGCAAATGAAAACCTACAACATACATCTACAACACATAAAGAACACTCACAGACATTCATTCAACATAGAATACATGCAAGAAAAACTACTTCTGTTTATATTAAAATGGAAAATGACTATTTGTACAAGGTGTTCGTGAGCACGACCTGTAACAAGGTCTCGGATCTTCTCTCTTCTGCTCTCTACTAGCAGATTCTCTATTCTATCCCCCTCACTAACTATCAAAGAGATACAATTGATCTTTTTACATGAGGGAGCTCTTCGATCTCTTCTCTCCAACCTACCTACCCTATTCAATTACATTGAATGGGTTGTCTAGTCCAACATCTGGATCTAGATCTCAACCATACAAACATTAAATGCTGATCTTATCTACAGCCTGCGCAAAGGCATGACTTCCGAGATCAACAGCTTAAACATTTAATTACATTCAATTCATATTTAAATGAGGACTGTGCCTCTCTCTTCAGCTCTGAATGCACGTGCTTGACATGGCTAGATGGTTGGCTGGATGACGTGGAGAGATGCTCCTGCATCAAACTCCTCAGCTGCAAAATGTTGGCAAATATTGCACAGACAACGAATGCATGTTTGCAACCGACAAAGAATGCGTGTTGGCAATAGACAGTGAATCAATGAATGGTTGTCATTGATGGAAAGTACAGTTGTGGTTGTAGTGATGGCTTGAGTACAACAACAATGAATAGAAACATAGCAATAATTGGGAGGAGAAGAGTCAGTGACCGTTGGATCCCATTCAAATTTCCTGATAGAATGAGAGCCGTTAGATTCGGTGCAGGGTCGTCGACAACCGTTAGATCTGTAGAAGCTGCGAGGGAGATAAGCCTCGGGAGAAAGAAGAGAAGTCCCGACACGAGGAGTTTTCATTGGGACATCAGCCATCGGGAGATCAAAGTTCTCAATGTTGTGAGAACCGGGACATTGAAAGTCTCGAAATCCCGACATAATCGGGACCGTCCATTTGGAAGGACGTGTGGCAACGATCGGGCGCCACCGAGAGAAGCTCGACAGGAGGCTTCATTGGAGTATCGGGGATAGGGACTTTGAAATGACAAAGTCACTTGACATCAAGAACCCCGAAATCGCGATATGTGATTTCACAATTTAATCGTAGTCATTAAAGTTAGAAGTGTTTTGGACTGTTGATCCTCTACATGGAGTATCAGGGATCAGGACTTTGAAATGACAAAGTCACTTGACCTCAAGAACCCTGATTTCACGATATGCGATGTCGCAATGCAATCACAGCCATTGAATCGAGAATGAGATCTAGACCATTGATTCTCTACATGGAGTATCGGGGATCGGGACTTTGAAATGACAAAGTCACTTGACCTCAAGAACCTTGATTTCGCGATATGCGATGTCACGATGCAATCACAACCATTGAATCAAGAATGAATCTAGACCGTTGATTATGGCTCGTGTCGGAGTTTCGCAAATCGCAATATGGAGAGACATAAGGCTGTGGTCACAACCCTTGGTCACATCACCGAGAGATGGACAGATGTCAGAGGACAAGGAGGAGCCGAGCCTTGTCACACGGTCAGGTGGAGAACGACACAGAAGGTGACACGACAGGAGTGGGGGCCTTTGTCAATACTCCACCATTCCAGACCCCCCCCCATGTATTAAAGACAGAAAGGCAAGGGGGGTCCAGAATCGCTTGAGCATCGTTGATATAAGTGCTTTA
>ML799536.1:61908-90245 GCA_009831015.1 Picea engelmannii
CAATTGTTTTAGTATTTCCAACACAAAATTCATGAGCTCCTACTCATGAGCTTCCCATCTCAGTTGTGGCAATCTTCCTGGATCCCAAACAAATATCTGGAGTTGTTCATCCGCTCCATTCTACTGTTGCTTCTTCACTATTGATGCTTCCTTCTTCCTGTTTAGCCTCTCCTTGCTGACAGTGTCTGTTGATCATATCATCAGCTCCATGATCTCTTTGATCACTTTGTCCAGATGCTCCCATGTCTAGCTCTGCTCATGCAATCTCCTCATCTGCAAAATTTTTTGGCACATGAACAGATCATCATGATCTCCCATGCCTCCTTCATCAGTTTCCAACTCCACCTGTTGGATGTGCATGCTCTGCACTTTCACCCTTCTCTCCAAGGCTTCAACCTGTTCCCACAGATCAGCAAAGCAATTGTTGTCTGCTCCTTCTTTTGCAACCTCCCATGTTGCAGTCTTCTCAGCTTCCTGGCTGGAAATATTGAGCCATTCCTCAGAATGATCGTCATCCTCTTCTTCTTCTTTTTCTGTCAGCTTCAGTGCTATAGCTTCCTGGCTGAATATGTTGAGCCATTCCTCAGAATGCTCATTTTCCCCTTCGACTGCTTCTGCTTGGGCAGTTTCAAACATCTGCTCGAATTCCTCCTTGACAGTCTCAGTTGACTGTTCTTCTACTGTTGCTACACCTACAACATAGATTTTTTTCCTTCCCCTGGGAAAGTGGTAGGAATAATCCAATTCCCCCAATCATCATAATATTATCCTGATCTTCCTCCTCCTTTGTCTGCTGCACATGCTGATCCAAACTCATTTCCAAGCTCACCTGCTCTATCATCTCCTCAGGCTGATCAAAACTCACCTCTGAGTTTATGAGACTCTCAGATAGTCTCATCTTCTCATCCTTTCCCACCTGGCAATATGGGATGCTTCCACTGCCCTCCTGGTGGATTATGAGATCAACTGATCCCATATTCATCAACACTCCTTACTGAATTGAACTCACCTCCGAGTCCATGAGACTTTTAGATAGTCTTGAATTCTCATCTCTGCCCACCTGGAAATATGAGATGCTTCTGCTGCCCTCCTGGCAGTCTTCAAGATCCCGCAGCGACCTCATTTCATTGCCCAGCTGGTAATGTGAAATTCCCCGGCTATCCTCCTAATAGTCTCTGAGATCCCGCAGTGATCTCAACTCGTTGCCCACCTGGAAAAATGAAATTTCTTCTTTTCCCTCCTGGTATTTCTTGAGATCCTCATCTGATCCCAATTCATTTTCTCCATCATTGAGACCTCTCCCAGTCTCTGGTTCACACACCTGAACCATCTCCTCAGGTCCATTGAGATTTCCAGTATACCTCAACCACCCTTTTAACAACCTACACTGTCTTCTAGCCATCAACTCCTTGACTGGCCATTTTACTTTCGGCTCCTTCATGGGCCATTCATACACCCATCTCGGATTCTCATCCTGCCACATCTTCAATTCAATATTTTCTATGTCTGCCCTTAATTCATAGAAAACTTTATCCATTTCTGCAAGCTTTTTTTCCTTGCTCTTCCTCCCAGCATGCCTATGGTATTCAGTAACCATGGTGTTGTCTTTGTATGCTTTCCTAGCAAACCTACTGCTGTCACTCTACACCAAGAGTGTTACCAGATTCATCCTATAGTCTCCCTAACTACTTTCTTGATTGCTTCATACCTACAAACAATCGCCACAGAGTCTCCAACGCTCTGTCTTCTCCCTCTGCTTGAAATATACAAACAAACTTCTAGCTCTGATACCACCTAATGTGTATCAGAGTGCTCTTTATCTCTTGCCTCTCTTTCCTGAAATATACAGACAAGAAATAAGCTCTAATACCACTTGACGCAAGTAAGAAAAATACGCGACCACCACCTTGCGCTCTCCTGCTCACAGGATCGATCTAAATTCTCCTTTCAGCCGAATTAGCTCATTCGATTCCCTACTGGAATCTATGATGAAAACCTCATCCACAGGTCCTTATACTTCCCTGTCACGGCCTCTTCATGCACCTGTGACTTTCCCCGACCTTAATTTTGGGTTTCGAGGTTTTGTGATCCCCAATGTCAAGAGTTCCTGTCCCCGCGACCTCTCGATCACCGAATTGTCGATGCACTCCTTTTGGCCTTAGCCCCTCCTAGATATACTCTGGTCCATATGACCAAATCTCATAAGACCACAGCCTTATATCATGTTATTGGGATTTTGGAACTTCAAGTGTTGGAACGCACTTGTCCTTAGGATCCGCGATCCTCTGATTCCGGATAGGCTTTAATTTAAGCTAGCCTCTGGGTTAGACTCGTGGTCCACGCTACCTCCCTTTCATATGACTGTAGTCCTATATTCCTTTCGGGACTTCGAGGTTTCAAATGTTGAAATGCATTTTTCCATGGGACTGTCGATCCATCGAATCCTGATTCTCCGATATGCTGACAGCTGGCCCCTCGATGGCGCTTTCCTCCTTCTCGCGATTTCGGACTTCGCGATTCCGAATTGCAAGGATTTCTTGTCCGTGGGATCCTCGATGTCCCAACTAGTGATATGATGTCATCTGCCCCCCACACAAAATATCTCTCCTATCGGTACCTTTCCTGAAGGCCTCGATCACTGCCATGCGTCACCTTAAATGGACGGCTCTGATCGCCTTTCACGATTTCGCGGTTCCAAATGTCCTGAATGCCTCGTCCTCAAGACTCATGAAATGACAATATCCAATATTCTGATTTGAATTCCTATCAGGACTTCTCCAGATAATATGGATCTCTGCCACGTGTCCCCAACTGATGGATAGCCTCGATCCAATCTCGTTGTTTCGAGAATGTCCTAATTTACTCGACCTCGAGAACTCCGATATCCCGAGTGTCGATATCCCAATGTGACGTCAGCTAGGCCCACAACACATATCTCTCACCTTTTCTCCACTCGTGAAGTCAAAAGAATTCCTCTTCCAACCTCCGATGCCCAAGTCCCAGATGTGGGTAATCTCGTGACACGCGTCTGCTCCCAAACAAATGGTCCAGATCAAATCTCACTGATTCGGGGTTCCTGGTGTCGAGTGACTCTCCTCACATCCTCAATATCCCCGATATCACAAACGCCGATATCCCGATGGCCATGCCTCTCGTCGGTATTTTCACCTCGGCTATCCCCGATGGTTTAAACACCATGTAACTCTCGACAGATCTAATGGTTGTCGGGTTCTTTGCTCAATATCTGATGGCTCAGATCATTTCTCCCGTGCACTCCTCCTATGCATCTCCTGGATGTAGAAACCAATGATCTAGATCTCCTTCTCCGCCCGATATGACGGCCATTGTGCTCCTCCTGATCCTACGCACTTTTCTTCCTAGACTTGGAAAAAATCCAAGTTCCCAAAGGTCTCAACCTTTTCTCCCTTTCTTCTATTCTCTGCGAACTCCTTTACCTTGATCTTCGTTGTGCACGTTCTCCTCAACGTTGTTCCTCCTGAGCTTTTTCTCCCAAATCCTCAAAGGATCCTTAGACTTCTATGCCTCTGCAGAGTCTTCACATGCACACTCAGTGATGTCTCTCCTGAGATTCTTAACACTTAGACCCCTAAGGGATTTTGTCTTTCTCCCTTCTCCCACAGATGGATAATGTTTAGATGCCCTCTTGGGTATACTTCCACTCAAGCAACTCCTTTCTGACTCTGCAGGGTGTTCAGAAACCCTGTGAAGATCCTTCAGTGGATTCTTCCTTCAAATCACATAACTCAAAAGAGTTCTCTTCTCTTCTATGCCTATCTGCACAATATCTCAATGCCCACCTGGTAGAGTATCTTCTCTCAGAACTTCTAGCAGTTCTGTCCTCCTGTGCACCTATGCACCCGCTCAATGCCCACCTGGCAGAGCTCTCAGAATCCTCAGTGATTTTTCTTCTTTTGGTTGAAATCACAGCAGAGTTCTTCCTCTGTGCACTCCTTGCATCTGCTCAATGGCCACTTGGCAGAGCTTCACAAAATCATCTAGTGGTTCTGTCTGCAACTATGTCTCTCCTACACAGCCTTGCCTCCAAGGTATTAAACAACCTTGAGATCTTCACTGAGTTTTTGATTCCATTTCTTGTGCCGCAGCATGTCCTTGTCTGAACCCACAGAATTCAGAAGTGCAACCTCTGTGCACGACTATCAGAACCCGCAGTGTTCTTTCACACCCTCCTAGTGTGAAGCCTCAAAGACTTTCACCTGAAATCAAACCAACTCCTGTAAATTCAAACCTACAACATACATCTACAACACATAAATAACACTCACAAACATTCATTCAACACAGAATACATGCAGGAAAAACTACTTTTGTTTATATTAAAATGGCAAATGCCTATTTGTACAAGGTGCTCATGAGCATGGCCTATAACAAGGTCTTGTCTCTTCTCTCTTCTTCTCTCTACTCGCAGATTCTCTATTCTATCCCCCTCACTAACTATCAAAGAGATACAATTGATCTTTTTACATGAGGGAGCTCTTCGAGCTCTTCTCTCCAACCTACCTACCCTATTCAATTACATTGAATGGGCTGTCTAGTCCAACATCTGGGTCTAGATCTCAGCCATACAAGCATTAAATGTCGATCTTATCTACAACCTGCACAAAGGCACGACTTCCCATGTCAACATCTTAAACATTTAATTACATTCAATTCAGATTTAAATGAGGACCGTGCCTCTCTCTTTAGCTCTGAATGCACGTGCTTGTCATGGTTGGCTAGCTAGTTGGCTGACATGGAGAGATTCTCCTGCATCAGTTCATCATCAGTGGGCGTTATGATAAGATTCCTTATGTTCTCTAGCAGTCGAAACTCTTCATCTTCTATGTCAGTTACAACCATTCAATTATGTATTTTTCATCTTCTAATCTCTTTCCTTTACGTGATCATTGGTGGTGACCATATGCCTAGGATTAACGAGTTCTTGATTGCTTATAAATTCAATGACCACAATTTATTCTCCTGAAATGGATGACTGTCGTAACTTCGACACTTTTCCCTTCAAAAATTTTGGGTGTCAAACCTTTCGAAACTCTTGAATCAGAATTCTTGAACAGATCGGATGGTTCACATTACATCTCAGAACTAGATCAATGGTGAGAGTTAATCCTTACAGTCATCCTTCATTGCCTAATCCAATGGCCAAGACTTAATCAAATAGTGATATGTATGGCCACCTGTTACTCTGCGACTTTGTCTATTATGATTATGTCATTCTTCCATTGTATTTTTATCAATGGTTGATAGTACACCCAACATCAGATCGACGAACGATATCTCCTTTGGGTCTCTAGACTTCGGATATTTCAAGTCTCAACCCGTTCTTTCCTCCGGAGTGATCATCTGCTTGGTAAGTCATAAACGGTTGAGATCGATTGTTGTCGGTCACTACTTCCACTTACACTATCCTTCCACTATAATAAATTGATGGACAAGAATGCTCCCGAAGAGATCTTTTAGATCAGACATCTCATTTCCACTTCAGGTCTTTGGCATTTGGGACTTTGGGACATGGGGCATGTGCGGTGGTAAAACTCTTGAAGAAAAAATATCAGAATGATGTAACTAATTGTGTCACTTGATGACGTGTCACGAGCTAAGAAACTGCCATGTGTCACTCAGATTCATGATTTGCACATACCTAAAACGTTGATTTCAACTTGACACTTTTCATTTTCTAAATGTGCCATGTGTCCTTGCTGACGTAGACTGCTGACGTGGTCTGACACATGTTCATTTCCTTAATCTAATAGTCATCCTAACTTGAGATCTATCATAGATCGATGGCTGAGAGTGACTTTGGACCTTCATCCTTCGGAACTTCAGGACTTTTGACATTTCTTGCTGGTGAAACTCCCGAAGAAATTCTCCCGGAGTGACGTAACTTGATTACGTCACTTGTTGACATGGCACAGGCCAATTTCCTCTTCATGCTTGCCATCACTTGATTATGCCATGCATATTTGCTAACGTGGTTTGCTAACATGGTTTGCCGACATGGTCTTCCAGTATGCCCTTTTGCTGATGTGGTCTACTGACCAACATCCCTGATCAAACTATCCTCATTTTTCCTCCAAATCCGTTGGTCCTTATTCATTTCATATTTTCAGGATTCGGGTATTTCACATCTCAAACACTTTGGAGCATAACCTCCTCATGAATTTAAACCTGAACCAAATGTTGTTCGTCAATCAGGACCTTAGATCGGAGGCTTGATCTGTCATCATTGTGGCTCTGCTAGCTTATCATGTCCTTCCACTTGAAAGTGATCCGACGACTGACGGGAATTCACATAATCGAATTCTCAAACATTTTTATCGCTTATGTTGTCCTTCCACTCAAGAGTGATCCAACGGTTGTGAATATTCTTGAAGCAGATCCATGATCAAGAATGATTGTGCAACCACCATCTGCGAGTGTTTTAACTCGTCACCCAACTCCACAATTGGAAGTTATGTGTTGTTAGTAAGTTAACCACAATCGTTGATCTTCGAAGCTCTAAGATCGGACGATCTTGAATAATTGTTGGATTGGAACAAATGTGATGATTAATTCTCCTTTCAATCTCTGTAATTCATCCTTGTCATAGATTTGGCGATTGCGCATTCGACGATTATGATTTAATATGACTTAAAATCATTGTTTGTTGGATCAACTGCAGTCATATATCTTTGAAGCTATGAGATTGGAAGATCCAAAAAGATTGCGGGTTTGTAACTGGCGAGTAGTTTAATTCCACTTTCTCTCCCTGCAATTCATCCCTACCGTTGGTTTGGATTGCAGATTCAATGGTCTTGATTTGTTCTGGGTTTTATCGCGTCATCTCTTCTGAGATTTTATTCTTCCTTCGCTATCCCTCATGATCTTACACTTCCTTCTTCTCTACCTTCTGTTCTTTCCATCAATGACAAGATACTCTTTTCTACAGAACATGCTAGCACAACAAGCATGTCATCTCCATACAATAGCAAGATAATATAGCTTCCATTTTCTAGTTTTTAAAAATAAACAGAGTGATCAAAATGACATCTACTATGACCTTGTTCTATCATAAACCTGTCAAACTTCAAATACCACTGCGTTGGAGCTTTCTTTAGTCCATACAATCTCGTCTTCAACCTTCATACCAAATTCTCATTCCCTTTGACCTCGTACCCATGTGGCTTCTACATATAAATCTCTTCCTCTAAATCCCCATGGAGAAAAGTTGTTTTTACATCTAAATGTTCAAGATGCAAATCTTTTACTGCCAAAAGACTTAAAATAGTCCTAACTGAAGTCATTTTAACACCATGAGAAAATATTTTAGCAAAACCTATACCTTTGTTTTGTGCAAACCCCTTTACAACAAGTCTATCCTTGTACTCCTTTTTTCCTTCATCTTCTTCCTTCAACTTGTAAACCTGTTTATTCTGCAATGTGCAATGTTATTTTTCCTACAGGCAATTGAACCAAGTCCGAAGTCCGATTATTTACCAAGGAATCAATTTCCTCTTTCATGCCTTTCTCCCACTTATTTTTGGTGTCTACCTGCATTGCCTCTTCAGAACATTTTGGTTCACTAGAATCAGTCAAAAAGAAATAATACAATGAAGGAGAGTATCATTCAGGGGGTCTATTTAATCTAGTAGATATTCTAACAACACTTTTAGGAGTTTGAGGTACCTGTTGATCCTTTTGTTGTACATTTTGATTTTCTGGTACATTTGGAATTTATTTTTTAATGATCTCAACAAGAATTGTGTATTATGGTTTTTCTTTTTCATGTTTCTTTCCCTGCAACTGATCTTTGTACATGAACTTCTCATTGAATATGGCATCTATACTCCTAATGATTTTATTTTTTTCATAATCCCATAAGATATAACCAAAATAGTTCACACCATATGAAATAAAGGTACACATATTGGATTTTGCTTCAAGCTTTGTTCTATTTTCTTTATCAATATGGACAAGTGATTCACAACCGAAAGTATTCAAAAAATAATAGTTTACACTTTTACATGCCCATGCCTCCTATGGAATTATACCATCCAAAGATATTGAAGTTCCTCTGTTTATTAAGTAAACAGCAATATCTAACTCATCTGCCCATAAATGTAAGGGAAAAATAGCATTCAATCGCATTCTCTTTGAGTGCTCCATGATTGCCCTGTTCATCTTTTCTGACACACCATTTTCTTGTGGTGTTCTTGGAACTGTCTTCTATTTATGAATCCCATGGTATGAATAATAATCATCAAATGCCTTGTTGCAATATTCACCTCCATTGTCTGATCTAAGTCACTTCAATATTTTTCTTGTCTCATTCTCAACAAAATATTTCCATTTCTTAAAAGTATCAAAAACATCAGATTTTTGTCGTATGCAATAAACCCAAGTATTTGTAGTTGCATCATCAATAAAAGTAAAATAATAATGAGAGCCACTAAGAGATGATACCTGAGCCGATCCCCATACATCTGTATGCACAAGCTCTAACCTTTAACTCTTCTTTTCTTTTCTGACTCTGACAAATCTGACTCTCTTCTATTTTCCATAAACACATTGCTCACAAAAATCCAAATCAATTTGTTTAAGATCTGGAAAAAAAATTGTTTTGTGAAGTATTAGCATCCCCTTCTCACTCATGTGTCCAAACCTATGATGCCACAATGATGTATCCACTCCTGTATAAGCTAAAGAGATAGAAGAGAAAGTATTACCAATACATAAATACAATGTACTGGCCTTCTCTCCTTTTTTCTATCACCAATGATCCTTTGATGACCTTCCACACCTTACCTCTAAATATCGATATAAAACCTTCACTTTCCAACTAACCTGTTGAGATTATATTTTTTCTTAGATCTAGAACATGTCTTAACTCTTTCAACAACCATTGCTTTCCATTGCTTTTCTTTATTTTTACCTTTCCCATTCCAACAAATTTGCATGGTGCATCATCACCCAAATGAATCTGTCCAAAATCACCTTGAACATAATCTAGAAAATGTTTCCTATGGGGTGTGGCGTGAAATGAATCCCCTGAATCTAGTACCCAAGACTCAGAAATATTATCTATAGAAAGAATCAAATCATCTTGTAACACATCACATGTTACATTTTCTTCCTGATTTTTCTCCTAATGTACATATCTTTGTTTCTTTTGAGCTCTGTAGTCTTTCTTTAGATGTCCTTTCTTCCCAAAATTCCAACACTCTATCTTTCCAAATATGGATTTGGATCTGCTCTTCCTAGAATTCAAATGGTTCCCTGAGCCCTTTCCTCTATCCTTTTAGCTTCCTGTGTTCCCCATGTTTAGCACATTACCTGATGTCTCACTTCTTCTTTTCCATCGCATTTCCTCACAAAGGATAATACCAACAACATCATGAAAATTTAAAGTGTTTGAACGAGACACAGAGTTACTTACAACCAAGCACTACAACAAAACAGGTCATTAGTGCCTAGTTTAGCATCGGATTTTAGTGCATTTGAGGGCATGAATTAGGCTAATGAGAGGGTGTAAAACCTGAATCTCAATGACGTGTTCACTTGGGCATCGGATTTAGTGCCCAATTGAGCTCCCTCTTTAGTGCCATATTTTTCTCCCTTTTTAGCACCTATTTTTTCTCCCTTTTTAGCAGCCCGTTTTGCTTCTTATTTAGCTCCTATTTTTGCTTCTGATTTTGTGACTAGTTTAGCACCTAAAATGTGATATAGCTCCCTAAATAATGCCCAAAATAGCGCCTAGTTTAGCTCCGGATGTAGCTCCTATTTTAGATCCAGGTGTGGGGCCTAATTTAGATCCTAGTTTAGTGCCTAGTTTAGATCTAGGTGTAGCTCCTATTTTAGCACCTGTTTAGCTCCTGGTTTAGCTCCTAGTTTAGCGCCTAGTTTAGCTCCATGTGTGGTGCCTAATGTAGCTCCTGGTGTAGAGACTAGTTTAGCTCCTGGTTTAGCTTCTAATTTAGTTCTTGGTTTAGCTCCTGGTTTATCTCCTACTTTAGCTCCTGGTTTAGCACCTAGTTTAGTTTATAGTTTAGCTCTTGGTTTAACTCCTAGTTTACCTCCTGATTTAGTGCCTAGTTTAGCTCCTATTTTAGCTCTTGGTTTAGCTCCTGGTTTAGCGCATAGTTTAGCTCCAGGTGTGGCGCCTAGTTTATCTTTCAATCATGCTTCTTGTTTTTCTTCTAGTGTGGCATCAAAAATAGATTCTATTTTGTCTTCCAAATTAATGCCAAGAAATGCTTCCATTATTGCATCCTTTTTCACTTCCAAAATTACTTCCTTGTTAGCTCCATGGTTTGCTTCCTTTTAGTTCCAAGATTTTCTTCCTTTTTAGCGTTTTGTTTTGCTTCTTTTTTAGGTCCAGGGTTTGCTTCCTTTTAGTGTTGGGATTTTCTTCTTAATTAGCATCTAGTTTTTCTTCATGTTAAGAAACCAATTTAGCTTCCTACCTAGATCCATAAATAGCTCCAAGTATGGCTTCAAATTTAATGTTGAGTTTTACTTCCATTTTAGAGCCACATTTTGCTTCCATTTTAACAAGTCATGTTCTATCCTTTTTAGCTTCTATTTAGTAATTTAACTTTTTTTAGTTCAATTTAATTAGTTAAATATATCATGCATCATAAAAAAATTATATTATTATAGAGTAAGTCATATTGCATTTGAAGTATTTTATATGATAGATTTTATAATGAATTTTTAGGGAACTCGACATCAATACAAACTAACAACATCATTATACTTATTAAATCTCCATCTAAATAAAATCTACAGCATACAGTATATATAAAATAAAAAGATAATGATTATAACATGATCATCATCTATAAATAAAACTAGTAAAATATATCAATATTAGATAAGTATCATGCCAAACAAGTTATGTCTTTAATGCTAATAACATCATCGCCATATATAACTACAACAAGTGAAAGTGAAATATGACAATAGATTAATAACATGTCATAATGATACATGGCCAACATTCGATGTATGTTAAGATGATATATGTCCAAATGATATAAGTCAAAATGATAAAACACAATAATATGGTGTTGCAGGTGAAAATGATACATATGATAGTAAACATGAAAATATGCATCATAACGATATACAACAATGATCAATGATGGATTTTATATGATCAATGCCATTGGATACTACCAACAACTAGGTTATCATCATTATCTTGATCATCATCATTGTGGTCATCATCGTTGTCATTCACAGTGTCTTCTTCTGTTAGGGTCCTAACCCGCACATAGGTAGAACAATATATTCGGATATAATAAAGGTCAATATTAATAAGGCCTTTCAATAAAATAGAATAAGGCAGATGTAAGAAGACCTAATAGAAGCTTCGACTTCTAGAAGGATCTTCCTCTAGATGCTTCTTTTTAGTATAAATAGAAGTCGAGGGTATGAGAACCCTAGCTTGGATATTATTGTAATAGAGCTCTACTCAACTGGAGGTTTCCCCCTTGAAGAGGCCCATGAACATTGCTTTTAGATTCAAAGTGCTATTTCTATTGTTATTCTTATATCATTTCAGTGTTATTGTGGTGAATGTTTTAGTTATATTGTTGTTATTCTGCCATTACTAGCATTTTATTTCTATTGCACATACATTTTATATCTGGTATATTACAAGTGGTATCAGAGCACTTTCCTCGGTGGAAAGTGTGGGTTAAATTATTTTTTTTCAGGGTAGAGACGTATTCTGGCGTCTTTAAGCCACAAAGATCTATCGTTACGCACATAAACCCTGTGGTTGAGGGATTAATACACACAAGAAATAGAAGTGGTACTTAAGCACACATTTGTTGGCCACCGTTGTAACCCCTGTTGGTACCCCTTTGAGTGGTAGCGCATCAGACAACACCTGTGTATGGATCGATCAAGATTACCTGAAGCCCTCTTTAGATAAACCAATCGGCTTCCTGACTGCTATATTGTCACTGAGAACAACATTCGAGAAGATACTCTCTAGTACCTGGGTAGTCGGGTAGTACAACTAAGGTTATGGTCTATCCTCCTTAGTTAGTGCCCCAAGATATTGGGCCAAGTACTACTATTGGACCCCACACGTATATCAGAGAGTTATAGCATAGGGAAAACCCTTGTCTGTAAAACCCTTGAATACCTAACCCTTGGGGGACAAAAACATAAACAAATTAAAACATACAAGATCTATTGTCGCGCAACTCTGTTCGGGTTGCCAAGTAAATACACATTTATTTTTGATTAAGCATTTGGGAATTTCCTCTCTGCAGTATTCTTCAGACCGGAGTCTGGAAATTTTTTCATCATTATTTCAGACCTATTCCATTGGATTCATCTCTTTTCCCTTATCACATTCATCCATATCATTTTTTCGGAAAACATTTTTTACCCTACCTGCCCCTTTTCAGTTCCCCCATCCTCATGGCCCATACTCGTAGCCAAGACTTGGAAGCTCACTTCAACACCTTGCAATCTGGTCTCATTGAAACCCAACAAGAAGTGAAACAACTCAGTGCCAATGTTGCCTCCAACAATACAACCATGCAGTCCTCAAAGAGTGAAATCAAACAAGACCTCACCACCTAGCTTGAATCAGTCTTTTCAGCACTCTACACCAAACTGCATATCCCTACAGATAACCCTTCATCTTCCTCACCCCCACGTACTGAAGGTGACCATTCTTCTCATTCCCATACCTTGCAAAACCATCACTTTCAACGTGACCTACGCCTTCCATGGGTGGATGTGACCAAATGGAACACTACTTCTTATGAATCATGTATTCAATTAGTGGGGTCTGAGCCATCAAATTTGGTCACATCATTACTAAAATTTGGTCACATCATTGATTCATGATTCATGATGCCTCGGACCCCAAATGGAGCATTACTTCTCTTTATCCATCATTACAAATGACTTTGCCAAACTCCGGTATGGTGTTCTCCATCTAGATCAAGAACGTTGGCAATGGTGGCAATGGAGAAAAAAATCGTGTCAAGGGTATATTGCTTGGAAACAATTTGTGGCAGAGCTTTATGAATGCTTTGACACTGACACCAACCATTTGGGCCATTTGACAAAGATGAAACAATTAGGAACAGTGGAATACTTTATAGCTACCTTTGAGCCCTAGATTTTAGAATAGAGGGCATGTCTGATGCCTTTTCCAAGAGTGTTTTATCAGCAACCTCAAGGATAAAATTTGGGCCCATGTCCTCATGGATTGGCCTGAGAGTTGGGTGGAGGCTTCCAAAAGAGATAAAGAAGAAAAATAGGTTGTATCTTCTCAAAACCACAAACCCTCCTTCATCGCTCACCCTAAACCAGTAAATCCTACTGCTCCCTCTACTCCACTAAATATCCAAAAATTGACTTGGGCTGAAATGGTTGAACGCCAACTCAAAGGACTTTGTTATAAATGTGATGAAAAATATTTCACGGGCCACAAGTGTAAAGAACAAAAGATTTTTATGGCCATCTTCGAGCATATTTCAGAAGAAGATGAAGAAACTCCCTCTATGTCTGAATCACATGAATCCACTGACATAACCTCTCCCTCAAACCCTCTCGAAGTAGAACCAGTCATTTCCTTCAATGCTCTCACTGGCTTCTCCACTCCCTAAACCCTTAAGATAATCAGTTACATCAAGCATAGGTGTAACGCACCCACTACCTATAATCAAACTTTTTCGTTGATTTCTCAACAATGAGAATCCCCGAAGCTCGCAGCAGCGAAAGGCCAATCCCGATCTACAGGTCTTTATTTCCCTGTCACGACCTCTTCTTCACGCACCTGTGACATTTCCTCGATGATAGCTTCGGGTTTCGGAGTTTCGTAATTCCCGACGACAAAAGTTCATGTCCTCGTGAACTCCCGATCTCTGATGAGAAATTTTACCGATACGCACCCTTTATGCGTTAGTCCTCCTGGCTATGCTCTCGTCCATGTGACCATTAAGTCATAAGACCACAACCTTGTCCTTCTTTCGGGGTTTTGGACTGAAAAATCCCGGTGTGCTCCAATTCCTGTTAGCCCTCCAGGCTAAGCTCGTGGTCCAAATGATCTCCCCCCTATATGACCGCAACCATACCTCCTCATCGGGTTTTTCAGAGTTTTCAATGTTGAAATACACTCATCCTCAGGATTCGTGATCCCTTGAATCCCGACGTGCTCTTTATGCACTAGCTCTCCTAGCTAGGCTCCTGGCCCATACAACCGTTATCCCTGTGACCACAGTCTTACTTCTTGTCGGGGTTTTGAGCTTTTAAGTGCCGCAATACATTGGCCCATGGGATTCTCGATCCTTCAAATCCTGACACGCTCCAACTTCCATTAGTTCTCTGGGCTAGACCTCTGGCCCACGTGACCACTGTTCCACAAGACCGCAACCTTGTCTCCCATCAGGGTTTCGAACTTCGCAATGTCAAAATGCATAAACATTTTGTCCTCAGAATCCTTGATATCTCGATAGGACGTTAGTTTTCGCTAGTCCCCTGGACCAGACCTTTTTGGGTCCATATGACCTCCCTCTATGTGACCGTTGTCCTACCACCTATTGGGGCTTCGAGGTTTCAAATGCTGAAAAAAATTTGCCCATGGGGTTGTCGATCTCTCGAATCCCAATTCTCCGATAGGCTGATAGCTAGCCCCATGATGGCACTCTTCATCTTGTCTGGGTTTCATACTTCGCGACTTCGAAATGACCAATCTTCTCATCACCAGGATTCTTGATATCCCGATGTCTAGTTCCCGGGTCTCTGGAATGGACGATTGCGTGACACGCGTCCTCTCTCAGATGGATGGTCCATATTTTTGTTGGGGTTTTCAAGGTGGACTTACCCGATCTCCTATCCACAGGAGTGTCGATATCCTGACTCCCGATGCCTCGATCTCCACCACGTGTCCCCACTGACGAACGGTCCAGATCATTTCTAGGTAATTTCCCATGGGGAATTCCCAATCTCATGTCATCGAGACTTTCGATTTCCTGATACATGAAACCCCGATGAGCCAACCCTCCTTTCGGTATTTTTCCTTCTATTCACGAGCTTAACCCTCGCGCAAATTCTGTCATGTCTGACGGCTGACGGGCATCTGCTCAAGATCTGACAGCTCAGATCTATCCCACCTCGTGCATTCTTCCACTACTTCATGGATGTGGAAAGATCAACGGTCCAAATGTTCTCATGGACCTTTGGGGGAGGGTCTACGATCCCGGTTTCATCGCTACTCATGAAGATAGAGAGAAAAAAGGCAAGGTATGTAACGCCCTTGTTACTTTCGTCAATCTAACGGTCGTGAATGACCATGGGTATTCCGACAAGATATCATTCGTCGATTCGTTACTTATCCTTACGCTGCTACTTTGAAATATTAAGAGGGTCATTCCTCCTCGTACAGGGTTATTAAGACTTGCACCTTCAAGTCCTTTCTCCAGGTTCTTGGTAAACCTTGCCAAGGAGGGAATCTCTGTGAAGAGATCTATACCAGGGCAATCCCGGAGATAGATAAGGTTAAACAGCTTCCCAAGAGTGGGTTGGAAGCCTAACTTAGTTCGACCTAGGCATAATAGGATTCATTTATCAATGTAAGTCATGCATGGTTTCCTCTGTTATGAGCATATATCTATTAATTCTTATCAAAACACTGCACAAACATTCTTACACTGAAATCGTTCACAATTTCATAGTTCTATGAGCATATATATCAGTATATGAATTTCAAGATGCAATATGTAAAACACTTATCAAAATAACACCAGAAGTGGGTGCAACTGCTGAGAGGGGTGCTCGTTTCCACCCAACCGTAGGCATCGTGACTCCCAGCGGATTTACCACTAGCCACCCCTGAGCTGAGACCACGATGCTCTGATATTGCGTCTCTCTGTCTGCCAGTGACCAGGAGCGAAGGTTGCAATCCTTTCTCTCTGCTATCACTCACTCTGCGTAATGCCAGAGTTCCCCTCGCACCCCCCTCCAATCACTTCTTCCCCACACCTTATCCTCTTGCGAGGTTGCATGTGGCGCGATTACCCTCATGCTAATCAGTCCTGATGGCTCTACGGATGGGAAGTTCACCATCCCATCCCTGATTAAGCCATCCGCCTACCAGCCTGCGAGACATTAAATTTGGGGCCAGTGAGCCACTTTTGGTTCTCCGGGCCAATGGAGTCCAAATACAATATTATTCCTCGGTAGAAGTTAACGCCACCTTTCCAAGTGCCCTCCACCGCCATCATGGTCTCTTTTTCTGCACATCCCCTCTTAGCATTCCTGCAATAATTCAAAATGTTATTCACATTCATTGACCTTTCCCTCAAGGTCCATTTACATCACATATTCACATTTATGAGTTTTCCATAGTTCTTGGCCAGTCCATTTATATTTACAGGCTGGTGGAAACAGGGTGTTACAATTCCCTCCCCCTTAAAAAGGAACATCGTCCTCGATGTTCTTATCTACTAACATGAATGGTATGTACAGAAGTAAACAAAATCAGATATACCTGTCTCATGGCATCCTCCATTTCCCATTGAGCCTCATCTGGGACAAAATGCTTCCACTACACCTTGACCTGTGCAATGGTTCGGTTCCGGAGCTGGGTTTCCTTTCTATCCAATATGCATTGGGGTTCTGGTAGAAATTCTCCCTCTGGTTCCACTTGGATCATAGACCAGTCAATTATATGATTAACATCATGTACATATTTCTTCAATAATGAAACATGGAAAACATTATGTGCTTTTACTGTGGGAGGAAGTGCTAGCCGATAGGCTACAGGTCCAACTCTATATAGAACCTCAAAGGGTCCATAATACTGGGGTGCCAATTTGGCACAAGCTCCCATTTTCAGGGAACTCCTTCTGGGATTAATTCTGAGGTATACATGGTCTCCCATTTTGAACTCTCTTGGAGTTCTCTTTTGATCAACATAACTTTTCTGTCGATTATGAGCGACCTTCATATTTTTTTTTGTCTCAGTCACTTGCTGTTCCATTTCTTTCAACATGTCGGGTCCAAAAGAAATCCTATTTACAGGATTACTCCAACTGACTGGAGTATTACATTGTTTACCATAGAGGACCTCAAAGCGACTCATCTTTAAGGATGCTTGGTAGTCGTTGTTGTAGGCGAATTCTACCAATGGAAGGTAGTCTTCCCATTTCCTCGGTTGATGCATTACATGCATCCTTAACATATCTTCTAATATTTGATTTACTCATTCTGTCTGTTCATCGTTTTGAGGGTGATAGGCGGTGCTAAACAACAATTTAGTCTCTAATCCCGCCATCGGTGACTTCCAAAAATTGGAAGTGAATTTTGTGTCTCTGTCAGATATTATCTCCCTTGGCATGCCGTGCAATCGAAACACCTCTTTCATGAATATCTGGGCGATATCTATAGCCTTGCAGGTCGATTTGACAGGGATGAAATGAGCAGACTTGCTCTGTTTATCCACCACTACCATAATGGCATCATTCTGTTTGGTTGAAGTTAGCAATTCAGTGTAGTAGTCCTGCTGGGTGTCGATGTTCTACTTTAACTTGTTGTCACTCTATGCATTGGGCCAAATATTTGGCTGTCCTTTTTCAATCCAGGCCAATAAAATTGTTTCCGAGTGGCAGTAATCATTTTCTGGTATCCTGGGTGACCAGTGTAGGGTCTTTTATGTATTTCATCCATGATGAACCTCTTCAAGTCATCACAATCAGGAATGTACATTCTATCTCCATAAGTGAGTAGGCCTCCTTCGGTCATCTAATAGCCTTTGTATTTTTCTCCAGCGGGTTCTTGTTGTAGGTACAGGGTCACATTTCGAACGAAGGGATCTGTTTCTTGTGCCTCTTTGACTCTATTCTTGACATCTGTCTCGCAGGTACTCACTACTGCGAGGTGAATCATTTTCATGCTTCTGCTGAGGGCATCGGTCAGCCTATTCTCTGTTCCTTTAATGTGTTTGATTTCAAAATCAAATTCGCTAAGGAGGGCCATCCATCTGGCTTGTCTAGCATTAAGCTTGGGTTGATCAAACAAATACTTAATCCACAATGATCTGTCATAAGCAAAAAATTTCTTCCCAAGAGGTAACGCCTCCACATTTTTAAGGTGTGCATTATGGCAACCAGTTCTAGATCATGAGTCACATAGTTGACCTCATGTTCATTCAATTTTTGGGATTCATAGCAGATCACCTTTCCTTCCTGCATAAGGACTCCTTCGAGCCCTTCTTTACAGGCATCTGTGCACACAAGGAAGTTAGCTTCTGGGTCAGCGATTTTCAGCACAGGTGCATGGGTCAGTATATGTTTCAAGGTTTGAAATCTTTGTTCACATTGCTATGTCCATAGGAATTTTGTCCCCTTCTTTTGGAGGGTAGTGATTGGACAACCAATATTGGAGAAATATTTTATAAATCTTCTATATTATCCCGCCAATCCCATAAAGGATCTGACATCTGAGACATCCTTTGGGGTAGGCCATTCCATGATAGCCCTGATCTTGTCAGGATCTACTGCTACCCCTTCCTTGGACAGAACATGTCCCAAGTAATGTATTTCCTTCAGAAAGAAGTCGCATTTGCTGAATTTAGCATAGAGATGATGCTCTCTTAGCACTTGCAACACAAGTCTAAGGTGCTCTTCATGTTCTTCTCTATTCTTAGAGTAGATTAATATGTCATCAATGAAAACTAGTACAAATTTATCTAGAAATTTACTGAGTACATTGTTCATTAAGCACATGAAAGTGGCAGGGGCATTCGTTAACCCAAATGGCACTTCTACAAACTCATAATGACCATACCTTGTCCGGAAAGCGGTTTTATGGATGTCTTCACCCTTAATTTGAACCTGATGATATCCTGACCTCAAGTCAATCTTTGAGAAAATAGATGCACCCCCAAACTGATCAAATCGATCATCGATCCTGGGCAAGGGGTATTTGTTCTTTATGGTTACTTTATTAAGTTGTCTGTAATCTATGCACAGTCTAAGGGTGCCATCCTTCTTTTTCACAAACAGGACTGGTGCTCCCCATGGGGACATGCTGGATTGAATATAACCCTTGTCCATCATTTCTTTTAATTGCAACTTGAGTTCAACTAACTCAGGTGTGCTCATCCGGTAGGGTGTTCTAGACACCGACACCGCTCCTAGTGCGAGCTATATCGAGAAGTCAATGTCTCTTCTCAGAGGTAGACACAATACCTCTTCCGAAAACACATCTCTATATTCTCTCAGGATAGGGTGATTGTCCAGGTTTGGTTTAGCACCTTCGATGGTTTTCAACACCTGTATTGCATATAGGGGACATCCCTTTCGGCAATACTTTCTCATTTGTAGGGATGATATTTCTCTCACCGAGACTAGTTTTTGGATCCCTTGGAGGGTTATCCTTTTTCCTTCTTTTCTCACACATTCTAAGGTTTTATGGTAACAGTCCAGTTTGGCTTTATAGGCGGCTAGCTAGTCCATACCAATCAACAGATCGTACGATCCCAGGGGTAATACATTAAGGGTTGCTTGGGTGGGGAATTCACCCATCATAAATTGGTAGGCTGGTATGACCTCTACTACCTTTCTCTTGGTGCCAGTGGCTAACTGTACCAACCATGGCTTAGTTTTCTTTCATAGCTGCAGCTTACACTTATCAACAACTTTAGGGGCTATATAACTCAAGTTTGAACCAGGGTCAATCAAAACAAACACCAGATGGTTGGAAATCATACCTTCTATTTCCACCACTGAAGCTTGGTGGTCAGCTTGGTTATTATCCAAGGCTGCATAAATCTGTGGCACACTCCTTGCCACATCATTGACTGTGGTAGCTTCTTGCATGCTATAAATTTTCCGAATGTTCTGTTGTCAGTGTGGACAGTCTCTCAGGAGATTCTCTTCTCTGCAACCCCAACATTTCATAGGTTCTTTTTTTGGGTTATTAGTTTTCACTGGCATAGGTATAGAAGTTTTGTTTCCATCCACCAAGGGAAAGTTATGTTGGAGTACACTCCAGGCTGGATAGTTCGTTCTGGGGTTCTTCTTGTAGTTTTTAAATCCTGAGGATTTTCTCCCCTTTTTCTGAAACCTTGAACCACTCTTCTATTTCTAGTCTCCACGAGACTATGCCCGATGTCCATATTGTTCATGACAATATGTTACCTTTCTTATAGTGTCTTCTAAGGTCTTTGGCTCGTCAAATTCAATTCAGTTCCGGTATTCCTTGGGTAGCCCACTGATGAAGCGTTGTGCCTTCGCCTTCTCTGCTTTGATGTAGGGTACATATCTCAATAAGTCAAGGAATTTGTTGACATATTCCTCCATAGTAAGTTGTCCCAGTTTGAGTTCATAAAACTCTTTAGCCTTCTCGTCGAAATATCTTTCTGACAAATACTTCTTCCGGAAGTACTTCTCAAACTTTTTCCAAGACAGGTCCTCCTCGTGGACCCCTTTCATATTCTTAAGGTCTTCCCACCAGATGGAAGCCCTTCCATTCAGATTGAAAGTGGCCACTCGGGCCTTCAAATTCTCTGAAAAATCATGGAATCTGAAATATTTCTTCAGTCCAAGTAGCTAGGCCTCGACTTCCTCTCCCTTCTTTATTTCGCCATCGAAGGAGGGAGTTTTGGCCTTTCTAAATTCTTCAAATTTATGACCCTTGGAATTATTTTGTTTCTTCTATTTTCTTCGAGAATAGGAACTGGTCCTGCTGCAGGAAGAGCCTTCTGAATCGCCAGCTTCCTTTTCAGTGGAATTGTCTGGCACTGGTCCTCTACCTCTAGGGTGGACCTTTCTTGATGTGCTTCTCTCAATATGGCCACTGACACGACCATGATTCTGCATCTCTGGTTCATGCTGCATTTGTCACTGTAGGTCAGATAAGTTATGCAGTAGAATTGCATTAATTTTAGTTTTCTTTTCTTGTTCTTTCATCATCCTTTCATTATCAGCCTTGCAGCTTTGCAATTCAACCATGAGACTCCTCACAGTCTCCGCTAGGTCTGGAGGGGTTCCTATTTCACTTCTTTTGATAGACTCTTCATCTCTGTTGTGGGAGCCTTCTCCCACCTCTTGGTGAGTCACCATACTCTACATCCGTAGATTCCCGCGGTTGATCGTCCGCTTGAGTGAAAAGACAAACGTTGGTTATTAGTCAAGAGTTAAATACATTTTTATAATTTGTGCATAAATTTATAACTCTTTCACATGCATACACAGTCGGGTTCTCATTTCCAGGTTTTAATCCTGGGAGAAAGAGATACATTAGGGGTTACTCTTCGTAAAGGTACTTCAAACGAAGCTTATGCGCAACTCATGCATGAGCCCAATCAGGCCGAGTGTTGTAACCTGGCTCTGATACCACTTTGTAACACACCCACTACCTACAATCAAACTTTTTCGTTGATTTCTCAACAATGAGAATCCCCGAAGCTCACAGCAGCGAAAGGTCAATCCCAATCTACGGGTATTTATTTCCTTGTCACGGCCTCTTCTTCACGTGCCTGTGACATTTCCTCGATGATAGCTTCAGGTTTCAGAGTTTCGTAATTCCTGACGAAAAAAGTTCCTGTCCTCTCGAACTCCCAATCTCTGATGAGAAATTTTACTGATACGCACCCTTTACGCGTTATTCCTCCTGGCTATGCTCTGGTCCATGTGACCGTTAATTCATAGGACCGCAGCCTTGTCCTTCTTTCAGGGTTTTCGACTGCAAAATCTCGGTGTGCTCCAATTCCTGTTAGCCCTCGAAGCTAAGCTTGTGGTCCACATGATCTTCCCCCTATATGACCGTATCCATACCTCCTCATTGGGTTTTTCAGACTTTTCAATGTCGAAATACACTCGTCCTCAGGATTCACAATCCCTCGAATCCTGACATGCTCTTTATGCACTAGCTCTCCTGGCTAGGCTCCTGGCCCATACAACCGTTATCCCCGTGACCACAGTCTTACTTCTTGTTGGGGTTTCGATATTTTAAGTGCCGCAATACATTGGCCCACGGGCTTCTCGATCCTTCAAATCCCGACACGCTCCAAATTCCATTAGTTCTCCAGGCTAGACTTCTGGCCCACGTGACCACTGTTCCACAAGACCGCAGCCTTGTCTCCCATCGGGGTTTCGAACTTTGAAATGTTGAAATGCATAAACATTTTGTCCTCGGAATCCCCGATATCCCAATAGGATGTTAGTTTCCGCTAGTCCCCTGGGCCAGACCTTTTTGGGTCCATATGACCTCCCTTTATGTGACCGTTGTCCTACCACCTATCGAGGCTTCGGGGTTTCAAATGCTGAAAAACATTTTCCCACAGGGTTGTCGATCTCTCGAATCCTGATTCTCCGATAGGCTGAAAGATGGCCCCATGATGGCACTCTTCTCCTTGTCAGGGTTTCATACTTCACGACTTCGAAATGCCCAAACTTCTCGTCACCAGGATTCCCGATATCCTGATGTCTAGTGCCTGGATCTCCGGAATGGACGATTGCGTGACACACGTCCTCTCTCAGATGGATGGTCCAGATTTGTGTCGGGGTTTTCAAGGTGGACTTACCCAATCTCCTGTCCACGGGAATGTCGATATCCCGACTCCCGATGCCTCGATATTTTCCACGTGTCCCCACTGACGGATGGTCCAGATCGTTTCCGGGTAATTTCCCATGGGGAATTCCCGATCTCATGTCATCAAGACTTCTGATTTGCCGATACGTGAAACCCCGATGAGCCAACCCTCCTTTCGTGATTTTTCCTTCTATTCATGAGCTTAACCCTCGCGTAACTTCTGTCAAGTCTGACGGCTAACGGGTATCTTCTCAAGACCTAACGGCTCAGATTTGTCCCACCTCGCGCATTCTTCCACTACTTCGTGGATGTGGAAAGATCAACAGTTAAAATGTTCTCATGGACCTTTGGGGGAGGGTCTACGATCCCGATTTCATCGCTACTCACGAAGATAGAGAGAAAAAAGGCAAGGTATGTAACGCCCTTGTTACTTTCATCAATCTAACGGTTGTGAATGACCATGGGTCTTCTGACAAGATCTCATCCGTCGATTTGTTAATTATCCTTACGCTGCTACTTCGAAATCTTAAGAGGGTCATTCCTCCTCGTACAGGGTTATTAAGACTTGCACCTTCAAGTCCTTTCTCTAGGTTCTTGGTAAACCTTCCCAAGGAGGGAATCTCTGTGAAGATATCTATACCGGGGAAATCCCGGAGACAGATAAGGGTAAACAACTTCCCAAGAGTGGGTTGGAATCCTAACTTAGTTCGACCTAGGCATAATAGGATTCATTTATCAATGTAAGTCATGCATGGTTTCCTCTGTTATGACCATATATCTATTAATTCTTATCAAAACACTGCACATACATTCTTACACTGAAATCGTTCACAATTTCACAGTTCTATGAGCATATATATCAGTATATGAATTTCAATATGCAATATGTAAAACACTTATCAGAATAACACCAGAAGTGGGTGCAACTGCTGAGAGGGGTGCTCATTTCCACCCAACCGTAGGCGTAGTGACTCCCAGTGGATTTACCACTAGCCACCCCCGAGCTGAGACCACGATGCTCTGAGACTGTGTCTCTCTGTCTGCCAGTGACCAGGAGAGAAGGTTGCAATCCTTCCTCTCTGCTAACACTCACTCTGCGTAATGCCAGAGTTCCCCTCGCGTCCCCCTCCAATCACTTATTCCCCATGCCTTATCCTCTTGCGAGGTTGCGTGTGGTGCGATTACCCTCGTTTTGATCAGGCCTGACGGCTCTACGGATGGGCGGTTCACAATCCCATCCCTCATTAAGCCATCTGCCTACCAGCCTGCGAGACATTAAATTCAGGGCCAGTGAGCCGCTTTTGGTTCTCCTAGCTAGTGGAGTCCAAATACGGTATTAGTCCTCGGTGGAAGTTAATGCCACCTTTCCAGGTGCCCTGCACCACCATCGTGGTCTCTTTTTCTGCACATCCCCTCTCAACATTTTTGCAATAATTCAAAATTTTATTCACATTCATTGACCTTTCCCTCAAGGTCCATTTACATCACATATTCACATTTATGAGTTTTCCATAGTTCTTGGCCAATCCAGTTATATTTACAAGATGGGGGAAACAGGGTGTTACAATAGGAAGGTCATCATTCTGGTTGATAGTGGCATCACCCATAATTTTATTCATCACCGCATTGCCCAAGAAACTCATTGCTACATCCATGCCATCAATAATTTCCAAATCATGATTTCCAATGGTGGTTCCATGAAATGTGGAGGGTGTTGTGAAAATGTGTCTCCAAATTGGTGACTACCACCTGAAATCCCATATGTTTTCTATCGACATGGGAGGTTTTGACATTTTTCTAGGTGCAGACTGGCTAAGGACTTTGGGTCCCATTCTCATGGATTTTAAATACTTAACCATGCAATTTGACCAGGATGGACACCAATATAAGTTCCAAGGCATCAACACCAATTCACCTGAGATCATTCGTTCCCATCGCATGGAAAAGCTACTCAAAAAGGGTCATTTTGGTGTTATCGCCCAACTCCATGCCATACAAGAAACAGAGACACCCTCGGTACCACAAGACCTCCAAGCCATCCTTTATAAACATCAATTGATCTTTTCCACTCCCCAATGCCTCCCTCCTTCCCATGGTGTTCATTATCATTCCATTCCCCTTGCACCAGGAAGCCTTCCTCCCAATATGCATCTATATCGTCACCCCTTTTCCCAGAAAAATGAAATTGAGAAAATGGTCTAGGAACTCCTTAATGCAGGCGTTATCCGCCCTAGTACGAGACCCTATTTGTCTCCTATGGTAATGGTGTTGAAGAAATAAGGTTCTTGGTGAATGTGTCCTGACTTCCGTGCCCTCAACAAACTTATCATCAAAGACAAATTCCCCATTCCTGTCATTGATGACCTCCTGGATGAATTGAGTGGCGCCCAATTCTTCACTAAAATCGATCTTCGTTTGGGCTACCACTAGATACGTATGAAAGAGGTAGATATCCCAAAGATTTCCTTTATAACTCGTGAGGGCCACTATGAGTTTTTGGTCATGCCCTTTGGATTGTGTAATGCCCCCTCCACCTTCCAAAGCCTTATGAATCATGTCTTCCATCCTTTTTTCTGTCATTTTGTCTTAGTTTTCTTTGATGATATCCTCATCTATAGAAAAACCTGGACATACCATCTTGCTCATGTGGATCGAGTTCTACATCTACTCTCTCAGCATCAATTTTTCCTGAAACAGTCTAAATGTGCTTTTGGCACCTCAGAAGTAGAATACCTGGGTCATCATGTTGGAAAATATGCTATCAGGGTGGATCCTAAAAAGATTGAAGCTATGCAAGACTGGCCTCACCCAAAGACTCTTAAGAGCTTGCGTGGATTTCTAGGCTTAACAGGGTATTATTGCAAGTTTATTAAGAATTATGGGAAGATTGCAACACCTCTCACTGCTCTCCTCAAAAACAACTCTTTCACTTTGACTCCATCCACTGCTCAAGCTTTTCAAACCTTGAAGAAGGCCATGTGCACCACTCCATTCCTTGCCCTTCCTGATTTCACAAAGACCTTTGTGTTGGAATGTGATGTCTCAGAGAAAGGAATTGGTTCTGTCCTTATGCAAGAGATTCGACCTTTTGCCTTTACCAGGAAGAAACTATTTGAAAGAAATATGGGAAAATCCATCTATGAAAAGGAAATGTTGGCTATTCTGCATGTCATGGATCTATGACATCCTTATCTATTGGGGCAACGGTTCCAAATTAAGACAGACCATCAAAGCCTCAAGTATTTTTTGAAACAGTTCATTTCCTCCCCAGAACAACAAAAATGGGTGACTAAACTCTTTGGATATGATTATGAGATCATTTATAAGAAAGGAAAAGACAATGTGGTTGCGGATTCACTTTCCCAAAAATATGAAGATGAAGGATCCCTTTTTTCTCTTTCATTCATTGTACCAAATTGGCTCCAAGCTGTTCACCAGGAATGGCTACAAGATTCCAAAACTTCTCAATTGATCTAGAAATTGCAGTCCAATGCTCCAGCTTCCCCAAGGTACTCTTGGCTCCATGAGGACCTTTGATACAAAGGGAATTTGTATTTAAGTAAATAATCAAAGCTTAAATCCATAGTACTTTTTGAGCTTCATGCTACACCCACAACAGGGCACTCTGGGTTCACCAAAACCTATGACAGGGTCAAAGGTTCCCTTTTCTGGGATGGCATGAAATAGGACATTCATAATTTTTTAGCAGGATGTGACATGTGTCAATGCAACAAGGGAGAAACAGTCAAATCATCAGGCACACTACAACTGCTCGCGATTCCACCTACTTTTTGGAAGGATATCTCAATGGATTTTATTACAGACTTACCCAAATTGGGAAATAAATCCATCATCATGGTGGTTGTTGATCACCTTTCCAAGTATGCTCATTTATGCACCCTTCAACACCCATTTATAGCATCCACAGTGGCTCAAAGCTTCATGGATTAGGTCTTCAAGCTTCATGGCATGCCACACTCTATTGTTTTTTATCACAACCCAACTTTCACAAGCAATTTTTGGCAAGAACTGTTCAAGATACAAGGCACAAAATTGCATCTCAGTACAAATTATCATCCCTAGATTGATGGCCAAATGAAAGTTGTCAACAAGTGTTTGGAAACATATTTGAGGTGTTTTGCCTCGGAAAATAAAAATCAATGGGATCATTGGTTACCCCTAGCTCAATGCTGGTACAACACTTCATACCATACAACTACACACATGACTCCTTTTGAAGCGATATATGGACATAAGCCACCTTCAGTTCTCTCATACTTACTAGGTGCCTCGAAGGTCCAGGCAGTTGACCTAACACTTACAACTCGAGAGGATATTCTTCATACCCTCAAAGATAATTTGGTCATGGGACAGAATTGCATGAAGCAACAAGCATATCTAGGTCACTCTGAACATCAATTTGCAGAAGGGGATCAGGGGTTTCTTCGACTGCAACCTTACAAGAAAACTTCCCTCAAGGCTGAGCATTGTCAGAAGCTAGCACCCAAATTTTATGGTCCTTATACTATACTCAAGCATGTGCGACAAGTCACCTATCAATTAGCTTTTCCCAGCCATTCGAGGCTACATCATGTTTTTCATGTTTCATGCTTAAAGAAGGTGATTGGAGCTAAGTGCCAAATTCAAACCAACCTTCCAGAGTTAGCTGAAGAAGGATACATTTGGATACAACCAGAAGAAGTTTTGGACCAGCGTGAGCGTCGCCTATGTTAGAGAACCATGAAGGAAGCGCTATTCCAATAGAAAGATACAACTCCAGCAGACGCCACTTGGGAACCAACTACCATTCTACAACAATTTCCTCATCTCAAGCCTTAAGGACAAGGTTGTTTTTAAGGGGGAGGACACGTTAGGGTCCTAACCCGCACATAGGTAGAACAATATATTCAGATGTAATAAAGGTCAATATTAATAAGGCCTTTCAATAAAATAGAATAAGGTGGATGTAAGAAGACCTAATAGAAGCTTTCACTTCTAGAAGGATCTTCCTCTAGATGCTTCTTTTTAGTATAAATAGGAGTCGAGGGTATGAGAACCCTATCTTGGATATTATTGTAATATAGTTCTTCTCAAATGGAGGTTTCCCCCTCGAAGAGGCCCGTGAACATTTCTTTCAGATTCAAAGTGTTATTTCTGTTGTTATTCTTATATCATTTTAGTGTTATTGTGTTGAATGTTTTGGTTATATTGTTGTTATTCTGCCATTACTAGCATTTTATTTATGTTCTGCATACATTTTATATATGGTATATTACATCTTCATCTACCTCATCATCATCATCTCTTCTGTCTGTATCAAACCCATTATAATATGGATCTATCTCATGAGGATCAACTCGATCTTTTGGAAGACCCGTGTTCTGCAAAAAAGAACATTCAAAATGAATAGTTATTATTTATTTCATGCAATATGTAATTTTTGTGTTATATTTATAATATTACAATATATGAAATGGAAACATAATCATATTACATCATATCAAAGTGCACATACCATAATAAAATTTCAAATAAGTTACAAATAAAAAGTCATTCCAATGTTCTAAAACATGCAACAATTCCAATAAATGTTAGTAAAGATTGTAAAAAAATGTGTTATACATTTTAACTATCAATCGTAAATTCTATTACATAACCGTAAGTTCCAACCCTCTCCATTGTGTGCTATATATGTGTTGAAATAATGTAACTGCGAAGAGCATTCTTATTATTATTTTGTTATTGGATTAAAT
>ML799536.1:91969-167101 GCA_009831015.1 Picea engelmannii
TTATCTTGATCAGTGTTGCATGTTGAAGCTATGATCAAATCATTAGAAGGATTAAAAGTTGATCATAGAGCTTATCCTCTAACCTAACCTTTTGTCAAGATAGCATATTGTCTTAGTACAACAGACAGGTTGAAGAAAGCACTGGTCACTTGAGTGAAGGAGACCTAGAAGAAAAGCAAGCAATCACTCTTGAGGACAAGGCTCCAGGTTTGATTAATCAAGATTCAAAGGTACACATGACAAGTTGATGACTTTAGTTGAGATAGAAATCGTTGTAAAGTATTATACTTGATAGCATATGAGAATATAGATGTAAATACTTTGCCTGATATGACTAACACATCCTCTAGGAGAAACCTCTTGTGTTAGTTCCAGGTTTCCATGGAAGAATGCTTGGTCACAACACTAAGAGAGTGTTGACCTCATTTCGTATTGTATTCCTTACCTTTAATCTTTGCTAAATTATAAGTAATAGCTCTAAAGGAGCTACTGTGATGATTGTTCATGCTATTTATTTATATTATCAAGAAGGATATTATTCTTGCTTGTTGTTTTGTTGACCTTGCTCCAGGTCACATGAGGAAGATATAGCAAAGGTTGTAGAAGGCAACATGGTAAAAGAGAGATCATAAATGAAGCAATCATCAGTGGAAAAGAAGATGGTGGGTCACTCAGAAGCTGCCATGACCCAAGCCATTTAAGAATCCATGTGAACTCTAGAATATTAGCTCACATCAGCTACAAGGTGCTACCAAACATATGCAAAGCTGTCACAAGTTTACCAGAACTGAAAGGTGATCATGAAGGCGTATGCAATGGATGTGCGCAAGGGAAGAACATCAAGAACCTGTTTCCGAAGAGGGACAGCATGGCAGACGGAGTCCTAGAAATCATTCATTCATATGTATGTGGCCCAATGCCATCATCCTCCATTAGCGGGTATGTATACTATGTATCATTTATTGATGATTATTCTTGTAAGACCTGGATATATTTCTTAAAATCTAACGATGAAGTATTCAGTAAATTCAAGGAATTTAAAGCCTTGATAAAGAATCTTTCCGAAAGAAAGATTAAGATACTCAGGTAAGATAATGGAGGAGAATATACCTTGAAGGAGTTCATAAGCTTCTGCAGAGATGTCGAGATCAAGAGGGAACTAAATACTCCCTATAATCCCCAACAAAACGGTGTAGTTGAAAGGAAGAACAGAACGATTATGGAAGTTGTGAAGACCATGATTCACGATCAAGATCTTCCTATGTGCTGATGGGCAGAAGAAACTATGGAAACTGTTTATGTGCAGAACAAACTATCTCATAGTGCACTTGGGTTCAAGACCCCAGAAGAGATGTTCACCAGAAAGAAGCCAGAGGTAAGCCATCTCAAAATATTTGGCTGTCCAGTGTTTATCCATATACCAAAAGAGAAAAGAAACAAGCTAGAGCCCTTCGGAAAGAAGGGAATATTTGTGGGATACTGTGAGGTATCCAAGGCCTTCAGAATCTACATACCTGGTCACCACCATATTGATATCAGCAGTGATGTGACCTTTGATGAAGAAGCTACACTTAAGAAATCAAGAATATGCCATCTTGAAGAGGTATATGAAGAGGAACCTGTAAATCCCAGGACGAAAGAATCTGTGAGGGAAGTTCCCAGAGTTGTAGAACCCGTAAGGGAAGACATAACTTCCCCTTATGAGGAGACTCCTGAATATCATGATATCTCAGAAGTTCAAGAACCTCCTCAAATGACCTTCTCCCATAAAAGAAAGCCTTCTTGGGCAAGAGAGCTTATTCAAGATGGAGAGAAGTATGGTGTTCCAGAAGGAACCACAAGACAAGTGAAGAGACCAAAGCCATTCTCCAGTTACACAGTTTTGATGTGCCATCTACTTGATGAGGAACCTACATGTTTTGAAGAGGCCATCTAGAAGAAGGAATGAGCAGATGCCATGACAAAGGAATACCAATCCATAATAAAGAATGATGCATGGGAAATTATTCCCAGACCAAAAAGTAAGGATGTGGTATCATCAAAATGGCTCTTCAAGATAAAACATGTTGCTGATGGAAGTATTGAGAAATATAAAGCAAGATTTGTCGCTCGTGGATTTTCCTAGAAGGAAGGAATCAACAATGAAGAGACATTCGCTCCTATGGCCAGATACACTTCAATCAGAACCATTATAGCTCTTGCTACCAAGATGAAATGGAAGCTACACTAGATGGATGTGAAGAAATCTTTTCTGAATGGTATCATTGAAGAGGAAGTGTATATAGAGAAACCCCAAGGATTTGAGGTTGAAGACATGAAGTCTCACGTCTGTCAATTGAAGAAATCCTTATACGGATTGAAGCAAGCTCCTAGAGCTTGGTATGGCCGTATAGACAGTTTCTTGATGAGCTTGGGCTTTACCAAGAGTAAAGAAGATTCAAATCTCTACTTCAAGATCATGGAGAATGAACCAGTAATACTATTATTGTATGTGGATGACTTATTCTTAACTGGAGAAGAAAATATCATCGCTGAATGTAAACAGAGACTTGCCGGTGAATTTTAAATGAAATACCTTGGCCTAATGCATTACTTCTTAGGTCTTGAGGTATGGCAGAGTCCAGAAAGAATCTTCCTTAACCATGGGAAGTACACAGTTGAAATCTTAAAGAGATTCAACATGCTAGAATGCAAGTCCATGAATACACACATGGAAGTGAAGATGAAGCTACTGGTCGATACTTCGTCAGATTTGATAGATGCCACTTTGTATAGACAAATTATTGGATCGTTGATGTACCTGATGAACACCAGACCAGACATCTATTTTGCAGTGAACACCTTGATTCAGTTTCTGGTAGAGCCCAGACGTGTTCATTTAGTGGCTGAAAAACATGTGATGAGGTACCTTAAAGGTACAATGGATTATGGTCTTAGCTATGATGGAGATCATGAATTCACACTGAGTGGATATACTGATGCAGATTGGGCAGGAAGCGTTGCTGACAAAAAAATAACTTTCGGATGCTATTTCAATTTGGGATCAGCTATGATCTCGTGGCAGAGTAGGAAGAAATCCAGTATTTCTCTCATCACAGTGGAAGCATAGTACATTTTCGCATGTTCTGCTAGCTGCGAAGCTGTATGGCTTCAAAAGTTGCTTACAGGCCTATTTGATTTGGAGATGAGAGAAACCGCGATTCTATGTGACAATCAAAGTTGTATTAAAATGACAGAGAATCATGTGTTCCATGACAGGTCGAAGCACATAGAGATCCGCTATCATTTCATCCACGACATGGTACAGAGAGGAGCCTTGAAGCTCTAGTACATTAGCACAGATGAATAGGTTGGTGATGTGATGACTAAGCCTCTATCTCATGTAAAGTTTGAACAATTTCGATATAAGCTTGGTATTGTTCGAAAGGACCTTCCCTGAAAGGGGGAGTATATGTATTCCTTGCTTCTAACCTAGTTGATAGATGTAAAGCAAGATGAGTCATGATTCTGACCTTGCTGTTAGACGTAAAGCATGACACTATGTGATCCTTGCTTTTGACCTCATTGTTAGATGTAAAGAAAGATGAGTTATGCTTCTAACCTAGTTGTTAGATGTAAAGCATAACGCCACTGATTCCTTGCTTCTGACCTAGTTGTTAGATGTAAAGCAAGATGAGTCATGCTTCTGACCTCACTGTTAGACATAAAGCATGATGTTGTGTGATCCTTTATTCTGACCTCATTGTTAGACGTAAAGCAAGATGAGTTATGCTTCTGACCTAGCTGTTAGACGTAAAGCATAACGTTGTTGATTCCTTGCTTCTGACATAGTTGTTAGACGTAAAGAAAGATGATTCCTCGCTTCTGACCTTGTTTTTAGATGTAAAGAGAGATGTTTATATGTTCCTTGCTTCTGACCTCGTTGTTAGACATAAAACAAGATGATTCATGCTTTTGACCTAGTTGTTAGATGTAAAGCATGACGCTGTGATTCCTCGCTTCTGACCTAGTTGTTAGACGTAAAGCGAGATGATGATATTACTTGCTTCTGATCTAGTTGTTAGACATAAAGAAAGATGTGATTGACACTGAGCTACTAGCTGAACTGTTGTGACATTGAGCTACTGTAGTACTGTGATGTGCCAGCCTAGTGATGTGATGAGGTATCATTTTTACTAATATATATTTGATGCAGATGATGATAGCATTCTTTCGAGAATGATGATGTTGTTGATGAAGAAAACTTTCGATTACTCGTAAATGTGCTAGACAATGGTTCAAGATGATATTGACAATATTGTCCCCCAGATGCCACTAATGATGCAGACCTCTCTCACCTAATGCTGATGAAGAATACCCTTCTTGTTAAGGGGGAGTGTTGAAATAATGTAACTGTGAAGAGCATTCTTATTATTATTTTGTTATTGGATTAAATCCCCATTGTGGATTAATCATGTCATTATTATTATTGGATTAAATCCCCATTGAGGATTAATCATGTCATTATTATTTTTATTGTTATTGGATTAATCC
Source organism: Picea engelmannii (assembly GCA_009831015.1). Classification (NCBI taxonomy): domain Eukaryota; kingdom Viridiplantae; phylum Streptophyta; class Pinopsida; order Pinales; family Pinaceae; genus Picea; species Picea engelmannii. The sequence continues at coordinate 96,503 of ML799536.1, forward strand.
CCATTGAGGATTAATCATGTTGGTAATTGTATAAGGACCAAATCCCCTTTTGCAGATTGGTCATCGGACAATTACAAAGTGCAGAATAAGAAGTCGGCCCCAACAGTTATAATGGAAGACCCAGAATTAATTAAAGGTGGGTTTACCCACCTAGACTGAGAGGTTGGCCCTGCGAGATGGTGACCTTTCACACGTGCCAGGTTGATATAAATAAGAGGCTAGCGCCTCACTTCTTACACACAACTCACTTGCTCATTCTCTTATGAGGCAAGCTACAATTAGAAGTTGGAGAGAGGAGAGGAAGGGTGGCGCATCTCTTGGGGAGGACTTTTTGTATTGGTTTGAGTTATCTCTTGAACATTGTACAAGCTATTTATGATAAGGAAGTTTTTGCTAGGTTTTCTTCCCCTAGAGGGTTTCCCAGGATAAATATTGTGTCTCTTGTGAATGTGTATTTCTTAGTGATCTTGTTCTTATTATGCTCTTATCTAATGAAATGCAAAGAACTATGATGATAGCATAAACATTAACAATATGATTATGTTTTCCTATAAAAATCATTTCAGAGTTAATTGGTCTATATATATTCTTGTCTTGTATTTTACAAATGAATATTTTTCTAGGACATTTTGGCCCATTGTAATATGCTTCAAAGGTCCTTTGAGAATTAACTAGTTTATAGGTAATTGTGAATATTCTCTCGATACTCATTCAACTAGAACACATCCAAATGTCAATCCTTCGAAAGAAAAACTTCAATACATCAAGCCCTATAGGATTGAAAATTATGAGAAAAATGTAATAAAAGGTGTCAAGGTTTATTTCCTTTCCTTACCTTGCCATGCCATTCAATACCATGCCATACTTTTCCATGTCATGCCATGCCATGGATTACCTTTTCATACCTTTACCTTCCATGTGTTTCCATTCCATGACATTCCATGCCATGCCATGCCTTGCTTTTCCATGCCATGTCATGTCGTTCCTTGCTATCATATGGTATGACTTTTCATGCCATGCCCCTCCATACCATGCCTTGAAATGACATTCCTTGCATTCACTTTCCATGCCTTGTCTTTCCATACCATGTCTTTCCATATCATGCCTTGGCTTGTCATACTATGTCATGTCATGCCTTAAGGTTTTTATTCTCTAAGGAGGAATTGGTCAAGAGTCCTAAAAATGGTTTGGGATGCCACTTTCAACTAGGCATAAAAGAAAAAATGAGACTCGAATTGAGGAACCATTGATTTCTATGGATTATTGGGATAGGAATTCATCTAGAGCACCTCTCACTCTTGGGTGCCATGCCTCAGAAGTTGCTTTACTCATTGATTTCGATAATTAGTGTTTTTCTCAGTTTGAAGAAATGAAAATTTTGGATTAAGGGGTCAAATATATGAAATTGTATCTCATGAGAACATTGATGATGAGGTAAGCTAGTCCATGCCTAAAAAATATTGCATCATCTCAAGAAAATCAAAAATATTTTTCCGTTAGGTTTTTATGCCTTGAGGAGGAATTGGCCAAGAGTCCCCAAAATGGTTTGGGGTGCGACTTGCAACTCGCTATATAAAAAAGTAAGAGACTCGCAATGAGGAACCATCATCTCTATTGGATTCCTGGAATAGGATTTCAGCTAGATCACCCCTCACTCCCAGTTCCAATCCCTCGTAAGCTATTTTTTTCATCAATTTTGAGAACTAGTGTTTTTTTCAGTAAGATTCAATGCAACATTTGGATTTAGGGGTTCAATTTATAAAACCATGCCTCAGGAGTGGATGGAAAATGTGGTCACATAGTCCATGCCTAAAAAATATTGCATCATATCAAAGAACTCAAGAATGTTGCTCCATTAGTGTTTTATGCCCTGAGGAGTAATTGGCCAAGAGTCCTTGAAATGGTTTGGGATGCCACTTGCAACTGGGCATAAAAATAAAAATGATACTCAGATGGAGGAACTGTCAACTTCGATGGATTACTAGGATAGGATTTCATCTAGAGAACCCCTCAGTCTTGGGTGCCATGCCTCGGAAGTTGCTTTACTCATTGATTTAGAGAATTAGGGTTTTGTTTAGTAAGAAGAAATGAAACATTTGGATTTAGGTGTCCAATTTATGCAACCATGCCTTGGGAGTGGATGGATAATGTGGTCACATAGTCCATGCCTAAGAAATATTGCAACATCTCACAAAAATAAAAAAAATTACTCCATTAGGTTTGTATGACCTAAGGAGGAATTGTCCAAGAGTCCCCGAAATGGTTTGGGATGCGACTTGAAGATCGGTATATAATGAAAATTGAGACTCAGATTGAGGAACCGTTGTCTCCATTGGATCCCTGGCATAGGATTTCAAATAGAGCACCCCTCACTCCAAGGTCCAATCCCTCATAAGTTTTGTTTTTCATTGATTTTGAGAAATAGGGTTTTTCTTAGTAAGAAGAAATGCCACATTTGGATATAGGGGTCCAATTTATGAAACCATGCCTCAGGAGTGGACGGACAATGTGTTCACATAGTCCAAGCCTAAAAAAACTTTTAACATTTTATGAAACTCAAAAATGCTGCTATGTTAGGTTTTTATGCCCTCAGGAAGAATTGGCCAAGAGTACCCGAAATGGTTTGGGATGCTACTTGCAACTAGGAATAAAAAGAAAAACGAGAATCAGATTAAGGAACTGTTGACTCTGATGTATTACTGGGATAGGATTTCAGCTAGATCACCCCTCACTCTTGGGTGCCATGCCTCAGAAGTTGCTTTACTCATTGATTTCGAGAATTAGTGTTTGGCTCAGTTTGAAGCAATGCAACATTTGGATTAAGGGGTCCAATTTATGAAACCATCCCTCGTGAGTATACCAATAATGTGGTCACTTATTCCATGCCTAAACAAGCTTGCAACATCTCACATAACTCCAAAATGTTGCTCTGCTAGGTTTTTATGCCCTGGGGAGGAATTGGCCAAGAGTCCCCGAAATGGTTTGGGATACGACTTGCAACTCGGTAGATAATGAAAATAAAGACTCATGTTGAGGAACCATTGTCTCCATTGGATTCCTAGCATAGTATTTCATCCAGATCACCCCTCACTCCCTGGTCCAATCCCTCGTTAGTTTTTTTTTCATCGATTTTGAGAACTAGGGTTTTTCTCTGTAAGAAGCAATGCAAGATTTGGATTTATGGGTCCAATTTATGAAACCATGGGCCCTCATGAGAGGATGGAAAATGTGGTCATATAGTCCATTCCTAAACAATATTTCATCATCTCACGAAACTCAAAAATGTTGATCCGTTAGGTTTTTATGCCCTCGGGAGGAATTGGACAAGAGTCCCCAAAATGTTTTGGGATGCCACTTGGAAATGGGCATAAAAATAAAAATAAGACTTGGATTAAGGAACCTTCGAATTCTATGGATTACTAGGATAGGATTTCATCTAGAGAACCCCTCACTCTCGGGTGCCATGCCTCGAAAGTTTCTTTACTCGTTGATTTCAAGAATTAGTGTTTTGCTTAGTTTGAAGCAATGCATCATTTGGATTAAGGGATCCAATTTATGAAACCATCCCTCGAGAGCATATCGATAATATGGTCACCTATTACATGCCTAATCAAGAATGCATAATCTCATGGAATTAAAAAATGTTGCACCGTTAGGTTTTTATGCCCTGAGAAGGAATTGGCCAAGAGTCCCTGAAATTGTTTGGGATGCAACTTGCAACTGGGAATAAAATAAAAACCTATAATCGTATTGATGAACTGTTGAATCCATTGGATTAATAATATATGATTTCAGATATACCACCCCTCACTCTCAGGTGCTAAGCCTCAAAAGTTTCTTTACTCATTGATTTTGTGAACTAGTCTTTTCCTCAGTTTGAAGCAATGCAACATTTGGATCAAGGGGTCCAATTTATGAAATCATCCCTTGGGAGAGGATTTCTAATGTGGTGACCTAATACATTCCTAAATAAGCTTTCAACATCTCACATAACTAAAAAATGTTGTTCCGTTAGTCTCTTATGCCCTGAGGAGGAATTGGCCAAGAGTCCCTGAAATGGTTTGGGATGCGACTTGCAACTGGGCATATCATGAAACGCGAGACTTGGATTGAGAAACCATCATATCCGTTGGATTCCTCACATATGATTTTATATAGAGAACCTTTCACTCCCAGTTCCAATCCCTCAGAAGTTGTTTTTTCATCGATTTCGAGAACTAGTGTTTTTCTTAGTAAGAATCAATGCAAAATTTGGATTTAGGGGGTCCAATTTAAGAAACCATGCTTCAGGATCAGATGGAAAATGTGGTCACCTAGTCCATTACTAAACAAAATTGCAACATCTCATGGAACTAAATTTTTTTGTTATGTTAGGCTTTTATGCCCTGATGAGGAATTGGCCAAGAGTCCACAAAATGGTTTGGGATGCCACTTACAACTTGGCATAAAATGAAAACCGAGACTCGGATTGAGGAACCATCAACTTCGATGGATCTATATCACCCCTGAACCCTAGGTCCAATCCATTGAACATTTTGTTTTCATCGATTTTGAGAACTAGGGTTTTTCTTAGTTTGAAGCAATGCAACATTTGGATTTAGGGGTCAAATATATGAAACCATGCCTTGGGAGAGGATGGAAAATGTGGTCACATACTCCATTCCTAAACAAGCTTGCAACATCTCAAGGAACTCAAAAATGTTGGTCTGTTATCTTTTTATGCCCTAAGGAGGAATTGGCCAAGAGTCCCTGAAATCATTTGGGATGTGACTTGCAATTAGGCATCAAACGAAAATCGAGTCTCGAATTGAGGAACCATCGACTCCGATTGATTAATGGGATAGGATTTCATTTAGAGTGCCCCTCAGTTCTAGTTTCCATTGATCCAAGTGGATGTCAGTGGCCACCCACCTTTTCCAACTCTCTCAAAACAATTTTCTGGCAATTTTGGCAATTTACTACTTTTAGCAGTTTTAACTTCCGTGGCCATTTTGAGTGCCTAAATGAAGGTTTTTCTAGATCAAGATTCTAAAATATAGTAGAAGGAAAAATTTATCCCTTAAAATGAATTTCCTTGATGATACCTTTCCAACGGGCTATCGTGCACCTAAAATAGAGATTGTATGCAAAAGTTGCGCCCCCAAGAAGTTGATGTATTGACTTACCCAAATGGGGCTCAAATGACTTTTGGTGCTTCATCTCCTAGGGTAGGTTTTTGTATGTCTAGGGTTTTTGAAATTTATTTTTATTGTAAAATGCCTTCAGAGCATCATCTTAACCATCTTCTTGTGAATGCGAGTAGTCATCACATCTCTTCTTAGAGATAAGATGCAACCATTCTAATGAGTCTTTCACTTTGTATTTTTACAGTCTCTGTACATTTATTTCATTAATAGAAATTGTATATTATTGTATCTCTGTGTTTATGGCTGCATATATGATACATTTATTTTATATTATTGGATATCCGTGATATCTCTATGCATTTATTTATTATATCTCCACTCTCATTTCGTGCCAAAAAATAATCTAGATCAATGGTATCAAAGCAAGCTTCTCTTGATCATTTTTTCAATGCATGTCCCCAATGAGGTCCAAGTATACCAAGTTGGGTCTCGATATTGTCTCTCTTGAAGACAATCTCTCTCGCAGGCCCAAGAAACCCTCCATGGTGGAAGAAAATAAAAATGATGGAGCAGATGATCCTACCAATCTGTTGCTTGAGCAAGCTCTCACATGACAGAGGGACGAACTAATGGAGAATTTTTCCCACATCCTTCAACTTCTGCCGATAGCAACAAGCGCATATTCATCAAACAACCACTTTGGAAGAACCTCTCCTTTCAAGGTACAAGTTAATTTTGATATTCCCGTAGTTGAAGGTCAGATAGATGTGGATGCCCTAAACAAATGGTTAAATCTATTAGAAGGTTATTTCTCTATTCATAATTTTTCCGACAAGGAAAAGATCACCTTTGCACTCCTTAAAGTTATCCCCCATGTCAAACATTGGTGGGAAACTTACTGGGACAAAATTTCCACAAAGGAGTCTAAAATATATGGGGTCAAACCCACTTGGGATTCCTTTTTGGATGCGGTAAAGGAACGATGTTAACTTGTTGGCAACTATGAGGACCAATACATGAGATAAACCCCAGTACGACAAGAGAGGGGCCAAGCAGTTCCAGAGTTCACCAATACCTTCCATATCTTGTGCACCAATTTGGGTATCAAAGAATCTGAATGACATTTGTTTCTGAAATAACGTGGGGCTGTACATAGATACATCCAAACCGAAATGGATTTTTTGGACATCTCATCACTTGGTGATGCTTATCAATATGCTATTAAAATTGAGCAGAAATTTAAACACCAGAACAAACGGGAGTTTGGATCTGCAAATCTACAACAACCAAATTATGATAAAGATGACCCTAATAAATAGTCTCCTGAAAACCAGCCCAAGTCTCAGGAAAATAAGGGTCACAGGAAGACAAATAAGGACACCAGAAAATGGTGTGATCTCCACAAAATCCCTTGGCACAACACTGAGGAATTTCTCTCAAAATAGTTATTGGTGGTCGAGATAAAAGACAAGGAGTTGAACCTTGATTTAGAATCTGATTCTTAAAATACTGGTAAAAGATAGATCATCGGCGGATACCGCACTGCTATTCTCATGATCACAACAATTCAACCAAAAGAACCAACAGATCCTGAAGAGGGGGAGTTTTTTTTTCATTCACAAATGTGGGTGAAGGGGACCCCACTGCATTTTATTGTTGATAGAAGAAGCTAGAATAACCTCATCTCAACAAAGGTCATCAAACAGTTGGGATTGTCGACAACACCACACCCGCAACCATACAATAGCAGGTGGCTTTTCCAAGGACAAGATATTTGTGTCAACCAACAGTGTCAATTTTCATACAACATCCAACCCTTCAAGGATGAGGTATTATGTGATGTTTACCCACTATATGTTTGTGATTTTCTCTTGGGAAAACCATATATGTGGAAGCGCCATGTTGTTTATGAGTCTCAACCTCGTAGTGTCATTGTTCATTATATAGAATTTCACCATTCACCATACAATATATACAATTTTTTTAGGTATTTTGTAGGTACCAAAACCCTAATCCCTTAATCTGGGATTAATTTAGAAAACCGCTAAAAATAGAAAAACCGCCCCAAAAAAAACATTTCGAGGCGTTGCCCCAAACGCTGCGCATAACTAGGGGTTCCATACCTGGCCCCCTTTGGGACCCCCTAGGAAGCACCTGATGCATATGACACAAAGAGGACTACTAAGAGGGATCATCAGACACAGTTGTCGAATCTAATGCGCCTAGACACACACATGAAAATAATATAACACATACCCAACATTCTCCCACTTGTTGTTTTCTTTGCATCCAGGGGTCCCAAGATTATATAGTCAAAAATCTAGAGAAACAATGCCCATTTTTACTCTACACCAGGAGAACTTTTCTGTTCTTACATACTTTGTCAATGAATCTACAACATTCTTCAAAGTGTCAACCTTTTCTAGCAACACCTTCTTTTCCTCAACCATGTCTCTCACAAAGTGATACTGAACATCAATATGCTTTGCCTTTGAATGATAAGATGGGTTCTTTTCCAGGAAGATTGCACTCTGAATGTCATAATCTAATCTCACTACTTGTTGTCCCAACCCAATACCTGAACACAATCTTTGTAACCATATTACTTCCTTGCTTGCATGATTGGTTGCCATGTATTCAAGTTCTGTAGTTGAGAGTGCCACTATAGCCTGTCTTTTGTTCATCCAACTAATTTATCCTCCAAATAGGTTAAACACATACCCACTTGTAGATCTTCTATGATCCAAATCTCCAACCCAATCCGCATCAACAAAGCCATGTATGTCCACCACTCTGTCCAATCTTGGTCTTCCTTGGTAGCACAATCCATAATTGGTAGTGCCACAGAAATACCTAAAGACCATTTTTACTGTTGTCCAATGCTCCTTCCCTGGTTTTGACATATAGCTTCTCAAAACTTGCATTTCATGTGCAATGTCCAGTCTAGTACAGACCATTGCATACATCAAACTTCCAACTGCACTGGCATATGGAACATGGGACATGTCCTCTTCTTCTTCCTATGTCTTGGGACACTCATCTGTAGATAAATTTACACCTATAGGAGTAGGAACCTTGATCGTTTTACTTCTATGCATATTAAACCTATGCAATATCGTCTCAACATATTTTCTCTGATTCAACCAGAGTTTCCTATTTGCATGATCTCTTTTAATCTCCATTCCCAGAATCAAGTTAGCAGCACTGAGATCTTTCATGTGAAATTTGGAGGATAGCTAGAATTTCACCTCCTTGATAACATCCATGTTATTTCCTACCACCAACACGTCATCAAAATACAACACTACATAAATGAAGTGATTACCAACCTGCTTGGAATATACACAATGATCATCCCTACTTCTCACAAATCCCAATCCAAGGATGTATGTGTCAAAAATTTTGTACCACATCCTAAGTGATTGCTTCAGACCATATAGTGGTTTCTTTATCTTACATACCAACTCTTTCTTTCCCTTCACTACAAAGACTTATGGATGCTTCATGTAGATTTATTCTTCCATATCTCCATGTAGGAATGTTGTCTTCACATCAATCTATTCCACTTCAAGATCAAAAGAAAAAACAATAGATAAAATAAATCTAATAGAAGTTAACTTAATAGCAGGATAAAAAATCTCACCAAAGTCAATTCTCTCTACCTAGGAATAACCTTTTGCTACTAACTGAGCTTTGTGTTTCTCCACTTTTCCTTCTGCATTAAACTTCTTCTTAAACAACCATTTTCTACTAACATATTTTCTGCGAACTGGCAACTCAAATATATCCCATGCCTCATTCTTATCCAAGGCATCCATTTCTTCAACCATGGCCTTCTTCAAAAGTTAAATATCCTATGAATGCACTTCTTCCTTAAGAGGTTTGGGATCATCATCAGTAATAGATAAATAAAAATTGGAACAAAAATCAGGTGGACTATACCTTTCTGGTTTCCTTCTTTCTCTCACTGATATCCTCAATACTGGGGTATGAGGTTCTTCTTCTTCTTCTACTTCATCTTCTTCAGATGATTTAGATTTTGCATCATCCAAATCTAGCTCTATTTTCTTAGGTTCGTCATGCCTTGGTAGGGATTCATGTTTGGACACATATTTTACCTCTCTAAAAAAAACATCTCGATTGTAAACAATCTTCTTAGTTTATGGGGTCCAAAGCTTATAACCATTCACACTATCTTTATAACCAATAAAGATACACTTTTCATCTTTTTTATCCATATTACTCATGTTTTCCTTTGGAACATGTACATAAGCATCACAACCAAACACTCTAAGATGTTGAAGAGGGAGGGTTTTTTTTCAGTCCATACATCATGTGGAGTTTTATCATCCAATGTTGATGAAGGTGGTCGATTGACTAGGTAACATGTTGTACTCACTGCCTCTACCTAGAATTCTTGTCCTAACTCGACACAACTGAGCATGCTCCTTTATTTTTCCATTAGTGTCTTATTCATCCTTTCTGCAACTCCATTATGTTGAGGAGTGTATGGAGTAGTCTCCTTCCTTTCTATACCACACTTCCTACAAAATTCTTTGAATTCATTTCCACATAATTCTACACCATTATCTGTTCTCGATACCTTTATTTTCTTCTCTGTCTGATTTTTTACTAGAGCCTTAAACTCTTTAAATTCATCAAATACCTAATATTTCTTTGTAAGAAAATAAATCCATGTGTACCTTGAGAAATCATCTATGAATGAAACATAATACATAGACTTACCTAGTGATGGAACATGAACAGGTCCAAATACATCACTGTGTATCAATTCTAAGATCCCCTTTGCTCCTGTAGCACCAGAGGGGAATCTTCCTTGATTATGTTTACCATATATGCCATGTTCACAGAAATCAAAATCCAGAGTGCAATTAGACATACCTTCAACCATGACTTTACCGTGTAGTGTTTGAAGTCCCTTTTCTCCAATATGCCCCAGTCTTTGATGCCACAACATCGTATTCTTTTATGTGACAGTATTGATCTTGTCTCCTTCACTTCTCTGATTAGGGACAACAAAACTATTACACCCATTAGTATAAGTTCTTCCCAGAAAATTTTACATATTTCCACATCGAACTCCCCTCATCAACACCATTTCTCCTCGTACCATCTTGCAACTGTTCTTTCCAAATACAATATTCACTCCTACATCATCCACTTTTCTTACATATATTAGGCTCCTTGCTAGTTTTGGAATGTGAAGAACCCCAGGGAGATTTCTAATCCTTCCATGTTTTAGAAACAACTTCACCCTTCCATGTCCCATGACTTTTTTTGTCGAGTCATCTCCTAGGAATACATCGCCACCATCATATTTTTCACATTCAGAGAACTACTCCCTCTGAGGAGTCATATGGTATGATGCACCTAAGTCAATCAACCATACATCACGGTCTATATGTGTACTTGTATATGTCAGGTAAAGATCACCTCCTTCTTTAGTGGAGGTTTTCGCCTCTGTCGAAGAGGTACTATCAGATCCCTTTGGTTTTTCAACCTTCTTAGACTTGCAATCTTTCTTATAATGCCCCATTTTACCACACTTCTAGTATTTCCTCAAAGATTTTCCTGGAGACTTAGATCTACCATTTAGATCTCCCCCTTGAAGGCTTACCAATATTCCTGTCTTCGGTACAACCTCTTACAAATAAAACATTTGTTCTATGGCTATCCATGCTTTTCCACCTCATCTCTTCAGATAACAAGGATGCAACTACATCCTCATACTTCAGTGTAGATTGAGTGGTGCTACCTATTGCTACAACCATATTATCCTAGGATTCTTGCAAAGAACATAACAAAGTAATACACTTATATTCTTCTGCAATCGTAATATTAATAGAGATAAGTTGACTTACTAGAGTATTAAAGGAATTTATATGTTTTGTCACATAATATCCATATTCCATCCTAAGATGATACAGCTTCTTTCGAAGAAGCAACCTATTTACCAGGGACTTTGATTGATACAAATTCCCCAACTTATCCCATAGTTCCTTGGCTGTAGATTCTCCTGAGACATTCAACAACACCGAATCTACCAAGCAAAGTCGAATAGTAATCCTTTCTCTTCTATCCAACTTCTCCCAATATTCCTTTGACATACCAGTCGGTGGTGTACTAGTAGTTTGTGTACTATTAGGTTGTTTACCAGTAGCCTGTGTGCTAGTAGACGGTGTACCAGTATCAACAAAAATCCATTGTTCTTTGTCTACAAGAAGGTCCTCCATCTTGAGCTTCCATAGCTCAAAGTTTTTACCTTTTAACTTCTCTATCTCAATTCTAGAAGAGCTCTCCATTCCTCTTTATGCACTCAAATCACCATTGCAAAAGCTCCCACTAAAACCAGTTTTATCATAGACCTGAGATAAACTTGATATATCAAGACCGAGCCAATCCCTCAACAACAAAGGTGTCCCTTTGAATCCAAAAATGAGCTCTAATACCACATGTAAGTTTTAAAATTGAGAAGTAAAGAAATGCATATAGATTCTTAAGAAAAACAAAAATTAATCAATGGCTCATTCACATAGTACACAGAGATTTATACCGGAAACCCTCAACCGGGGAAAAAATTTATTATTTCATTATATCAAATTTCACCATTCATCATACAATATATACAATGTTTTTAGGTATTATGTAGATACCAAAACCATAATCCCTTAATCCAGGATTGATTTAGAAAACCTCTAAAAATAGAAAAAAACATCTCCCCCCAAAAAAACTTGCGGGCGTTGCCTCGAACGCTGCACATAACTAGGGTGCGGAATACTTGGCCCCCCTAGGACCCTCCTAGGAAGAACCCGACGCACGACACAAATATCACTACTAAGAGGGATCGTCAGACAAAGATTTTGAATCTGATGTGCCTACACACACACATGCAAAGAATATAACACATACCCAACACCTTCAAGGATGAATATTATGTGATGTTTCCCCACTATATGTTTTTGATGTTATCTTGGGCAAACCATATATGTGGAAGCAACATTTTTTTTATGATTCTCGACCCCATAGTGTCATTGTTACTTTAGGGGGTCATCTTTACATAATATCAGAGGTAGTTCCAACTACTGTCCCACCTAAACAGTTCTGCAAGTTAGTATCTCGTACTACAAAATTCATCTTCTTCACAATCTGTTCAAAAGGTGAAAAGGAGGATATTGCAACCACTACAGTCTTGGCCCAAGCACCTTCTATCCAACAGAAGAGGGTCGAAAAGACTGCAACATAGAAAAAATATTTTGTATGCACACAAACATCTCATGTAGCCTGACCGTTTGAACAGATTCAACCCTACTAATGACCGCTTCGTGACAACCTTCCACAAACCAAGCAACGCGACGTCTCCTACAAGGCAAGCAACTCACTAAGATTAAGATTCATCAAACGCTTCCCCCTATCCCCTGAGAACTCAACGCAATGGAGACCATTTCTTCCTAACAATGGAAGATTGATCTAGGTGGATAACGGTGGCCACCCACCTTTTCCAACTCACTCAAAACAGTTTTATGGAAATTTTGGTAATTTACTATTTTTAGTAGTTTTAACTTCCAGGGCCATTTTGAGGGCCTAAATGAAGGTTTTTATAGATAGAGCTTCTCAATGATATACAAAACCATTATTGATCCCCAAAAATGAATATCCTCGATGAAACCTTTCCAACGAGCCATCGTGCGCCTAAAACAGAGATCGTATGCAAACATTACGACCCTGAAAAGTTGATGTACTGACTTACACAAACAGGGCCCACATGACTTTTGGTGCTTCATCTCCTACGGTTAGGTTTTTGGATGTCTAGAATTTTTGAAATTATTGTTTATTGTAAAAGGCCTTCAGAGCCTCATTTTAACCATCTTCTTGCGAATGTGAGTAGTCGTCACATGTCTTCTTAGAGATAAGCTTCCACCATTCTAGCAAGTCTTTCACTCTGTATTTTTACAGTCTCTGTACATTTATTTCATTAATAGAAATCATGTATTACTGTATCTATGTGTTTATGGTTGCATCTATGATAAATTTCTATTATATTATTGAATATATGTGACATATATGTGCATTTATTTATTATATCTCTACTCTCATTTCGTGCCAAAATATAATCCGGATCATCCATGCCGCAGAAGTTGCTTTACTCATTGATTTCGAGAACTAGTGTTTTTCTCAGTTTGAAGCAATGCAACATTTGGATTAAAGGATCCAATTTATGAAACCATGCCTCGGGAGCATATGGAAAATGTGGTCACATAGTCCATGCCTAAGAAATATTCCAACATCTCACGGAACTCAAAAATGTTGCTCCGTTAGGTTTTTATGCCCTACAGAGGAATTGGCCAAGAGTCCCTGAAATGGCTTGGGATGCGACTTGAAATTGGGCATAAAATGAAAGCCAAGACTCGTATTGAAGAAAATTCAACTCCGATGGATTACTAGGATACAATTTTAGGTAGACCACCCCTCACTCCCAGGTGCCATGCCTCAGAAGCTACTTTACTCATTGATTTCGAGAACTAGTGTTTTGTTCAATTTGAAGCAATGCAACATTTGGATTAAGGTGTCCAATTTATGAAATCATCCCTTGGTAGAGTATGGATAATGTGTTCACCTAATCTTTGCCTAAACAATCTTGCAACATCTCATAGAAATCTAAAATATTTCTCTGTTAGTATTTTATGCCCTAAGGAGGAATTGTCGAAGACTCCCCGAAATGGTTTGGGATGCGACTTGAAATTGGGAATATCATGAAAACCAAGACTCAGATTGATGAACCTTTTTCTTCATTTGATTTGTGGCATAGTATTTTAGCTAGAGCACCCGCCACTCCCATTTCCATTCCCTCAAAAGTTGTTTTATTCATTGATTTCAAGAACAAGTGTTTTTCTCAATAAGAAGCAATGAAACATTTGGATTCAGAGGTCCAATTTAGGAAACCATGACTCAGGAGAGGATGGAAAATTTCATCACCTATTCCATGCCTAAACAAGAATGAAATATTTCATGGAACTCAAAAATGTTTCTTCGACGGGATTTTATGCCCTAAGGAGGAATTGGACAAGAGTCCTCGAAATGGTTTGGGATGCCACTTGCAATTGGGAATAAAACGAAAATCGAGACTTAGATTAAGGAACCATTGACTTTGATGGATTACGGGAATATGATTTCATCTATATCACCCCTCACTCCTGGGTGTCATGCCTCAGAAGTTGATTTACTCATTTATTTCGAGAACTAGTGTTTGGCTCAGTTTGAAGAAATGCATCATTTGGATTAAGTGGTCGAATTTATGAAACCATATCTCATGAGAGTATTGATAATTTGGTCACCTAGTCCATGGATAAACAACCTTGCATCATTTCAGGGAACTCAAAAATGTTGCTTCGTTAGGTTTTTATACCCTGAGGAGGAATTGGCCAAGAGTTCCCGAAATGGTTTCGGATGCGACTTTCAACTCAATATATAATGAAAACCAAGACTCGGATTGAGGACCCATCGTCTTTGTTGGCTTCTTGGCATAGGATTTCAAATAGAGCACCCATCACCATCGGGTGCCATGAGTCAGAAGTTGTTTTACTCATTGATTTCGTGAATTAGTCTTTGGCTCAATTTGAAGCAATGCAACATTTGGATTAACGGGTCAAATTTATGAAACCATCCCTTGTGAGAAGATTGATAATGTGGCCACCTAGTCCATGCCTAAACAAGCTTGCAACATCTCAAGAAACTAAAAATTGTTGTTTCGTTAGGTTTTTATGCCCCGAGGAGGAATTGGTCAAGTGTCCCCGAAATGGTTTGGGATGTGACTTGCAACTTGGCATATCACAAAAACCAAGAATTGGATTCAGGAATCGTCCTCTCCATTGGATTCCTAGCATAGTATTTTAGCTAGAGAACCCGTCACTTTTGGGTGCCATGCCTCAAAAGTTTCTCTACTCCTTGATTTCGAGAACTAGTGTTTTTCTTAGTTTGAAGCAATGCAACATTTGGATTAAAGAATCTAATTTATGAAACCATGCCTCAGTAGAAGATGGATAATGGGGTCACATATTCCATGCCTAAACAAGCTTGCAACATCTCACAAAAGTAAAAAATGTTGCTCCATTATGTTTTTATGCCCTGAGGAGGATTTGGCCAAGAGTCCCAGAAATTGTTTGGGATGTGACTTGCAACTGGGCATAAAACAAAAATCAAGACTCGGATTGAGGATCCATTGACTCCGATGGATTACTAGGATATTCTTTCATATAGATCACCCCTCACTCCCGGTTTCCATGCCTCGAAAGTTGTTTTACTCATTGATTTTGAGAAGTACAGTTTTGCTCAGTTTGAAGCAATGCAAAATTTGTATTAAGAGGTCCAATTTATGAAATCCTTCCTCAGGAGAGGATGGATAATTTTCTCACCTAGTCCATGCATAAACAAGCTTGCAGCATCTCATGGAATACAAAAATGTTACTTCGTTAGTCTTTTATGCCCTGAGGGGGAATTGGCCAAGAGTCCCCGAACTGGTTTGGGACGCGACTTGCAGCTGGGCATATCAAAAAAACCGAGACTCGGATTGAGGAACCGTCATCTCCGTTGGATTCTTTTCATATTATTTTAGCTAGATCACCCCTCACTCTCAGTTCCAATACCTCAGAAGTTGTTTTTTTCATTGATTTCGAGAACTAGTGTTTTGATCAGTAAGAAGCAATGCAACATTTCGATTTAGCGGTCCAATTTAAAAATCCATGCCTCAGGAGTAGATGGACAATGTGGTGACCTAGTCCATTCCCAAACAAGCATGAAACATCTCATGGAACTCAAAAATGTTGCTCCATCAAGATTTTATGCCCTGAGGAGGAATTGGCCAACAATCCTCAAAATGGTTTGGGATACCACTTGCAACTGGAAATAAAGCGAAAATCGAGACTCAGATTGAGTAAACGTTGATTTCGATGGATTATTGGGATATTATTTAATCTAGAGAACCCCTCACTCCCAGGTGCCATGCCTCGTAAGTTGTTTTACTTATTGATTTTGAGAACTAGTGTTTTGCTCAATTTGAAGCAATGCAACATTTGTATTAAGGGGTCCAATTTATGAAACCATCCATCTAGAGAAGATGGATAATTTGGTCACCTATTACATGCCTAAACAAGATTGCATCATCTCACAAAACTCAAAAATGATTCTCCATTAGGTTGTTATGTCCTAAGGAGGAATTGGCTAAGAGTCCCTGAAATTGTTTGGGATGCAACTTGCAACTGGGCATAAAATGAAAATCAAGACTTGGATTGACGAACCATTGACTCCAATGGATTACTGAGATAGGATTTCAACTATACCACCCCTCACTCTTGGGTTCCATGCCTTGTAAGTTTCTTTACCCATTGACTTTGAGAACTGGTGTTTTCCTTAGTTTGAAGCAATGGAACATTTGGATTAAGGGGTCCAATTTATAAAACCATCCCTTGGGAGTGTATGCATAATGTCGTAACTTAGTCCATGCCTAAACAAGCTTGCAGCATCTCACGGAACTCAAAAAGGTTGCTTCATTAGGATTTTATGCCCCGAGGAGGAATTTGCTAAGAGTCCCCGAAATGGTTTGGGATGCGACTTGCAACTGGGCATATCACAAAAACCAAGACTCAGATTGAGGAAACATCCTGGCTAGGATATAAAGAATATTGAGACTCAAATTGAGGAACCGTCATCTCTATTGGATTCCTAGCATAGGATTTCATCTAGAGAATCCCTCACTCCTGGGTCCAATCCCTCGAAAGTTGGTTTTTTCATCGATTTTGAGAACTAGGTTTTTTCTTAATTTGAAGCAATGCAACATTTGTGTTTCTTTTGTGTAGTAAAGGTCAGGTAGAGTAGTGGTTCATGGACCATGATGAAAACCCTTTGGAATTCATCATTGTCTTCATTTTTCTTTTTATTTATAAATAGGAAGAAGTCATCTATGTATGTGTTGATGGTGTTGATATTGCACCAACTCTGCACTTCCTGCCAAATGTCCTTGGTAGTCAAGATATAATGCATTGTTTTTATCCCACAGGGTCTCAACCTAGAGAACATGTGACATAGCACATGTTTGGTGACATGACATAGTACCAAATTATTTGGATGAAATAATTAGTTTTCTCACCACATGTGTTGTGCCACAAGGGTACTTGACAACATAGAAGAAACAATTGGTTTTATGTGTGACCAACTATTAGATAAATAGGTTATTTGTACAAGCTCATGGTATATGGAATCCTTTGATGTTTCATCATGGATCATAAATTACTTAGAATTTTATGGGAGACCTAGTGTAGTCACATGGGCCTTGACCAAATAGACTTGCGAGAGCTTATGAAAGTTTGTTTGCTAGTTGGTTTGGATTTTATGACCCTAGAGAAAATTGACCACATGTACCTAAATGGATTGGGGAGGTGAGCTACAAATCATGATAAAACTCAAATCAAGACTCAGATGCATGAACTGTCAGTTTCATTGGATTAAGAACACTGGGTTTCAACTAGTGGGGCCCCTATGCTATCATTCTGTCGACCGAAAAACAATTTTTTGGAGTATTTATGGAACTAGTGTTTTGGTCAATGAGGCATAGTGAAATTTTTGAAGATGAGGTCGATTTTCAAGAATATTATGTCAGGTATTTTTAGCTAGTTTAGTCACATGGGCCTTGGACAAGAAGACTTGAGAAACCTTACGGAACTTTGTTATGCTGCTCGGTTTGGATTTTATTGCCCCAGACCAAATTGGTCACATGTCCTTGAATGGATTGAGGAGGCAAGTGGAAACTATCGATAAAACAGGCATGAATTTAGGTGGCTAAAGAAGTAAAGTGGTTTAATGTTGCTAAATAGACTTCAGAGAGGTTACAAAACTCTGTTATGCTACTTAGTTTGGATTTTATGCCCCCGGACGAAATTGGTCACATATCACTGAACGAATTAAGGAGGTGAGTTGAAACTCGCGATAAAACTCAAACCATGACTCAGATACAAAAACCATTTGTTGCATTGCATTCAGAGCATCGATTTTCAGCTAGTGGGGCCCCTATGCTATCATTCCGTCCATAGAAAAGCCATTTCTTGGAGTATCTCTGACATTAGAGTTTTGGTCAATGAGGCATAATGCAATTTTTGAAGATGAGGTTGATTTTCAGGAACACTATGCCGACATTTTTGGCTAGTGTAGTTGCATGGACCTTGCCCAGACAAACTTGTGGGAGCTTACGGAACTCTATTATGTTGCTTGGTTTGGATTTATGCCCCCAGACCAAATTGGCCACATGTCCTTGAATGGCTTGAGGAGGTGAGTTGAAACTATCGATAAAACTCAAACTGAGACTCAGATGCATGAACCATCAGTTTCATTGGATACAGAGAACCTGGTTTCAACTATTGGGGCTCCTACCCTATCATTTCGTTAATGAGGCATAATGCAATTTTTGAAGAGGAGGTCGATTTTCAAGAACACTGTGTCAGGTTATTTTGGCTAGTGTAGTCACGTGGGCCTTGGCCAAATAGACTTGCAGGAGCTTATGGAAGTATGTTATGCTACTCAGTTTCGATTTTTTTCCCCTGGACCAAATTAACCACATGTCCCTAAATGGCTTGAGGAGGCAAGTTTCAACTCTCGATACAACTCAAAATGGGACTTATATCCATGAATCATCAGTTGCATTGGATTAAGAGCATTGGGTTTCAGCTAGTGGGGCCCCTGCTCTATCATTTCCTCGAACAAAAAACCATTTCTTGGAGTATATTTGGCACTAAGGTTTTGGTCAATGAGGCATAGTACAATTTTTGAAGATGAGTTCGATTTTTAGGAACACTCTGTCGAGCATTTGTTTCTAGTGTAGTCACATGGGAATTGGCCAAAAAAACTTGTAGGAGCTTACGAGACTCCATTATGTTGCTCAGTTTGGATTGTATGCCCTTGTACCAAATTGGCCACATTTCCTTGAATGGCATGAGGAGGCAAGTTGTGACTATCAATAAAACTCAAAATGGGACTTAGATGAATGAACCATCAGTTGCATTAGACCGGTAAAACCAAGTTTCAACTATTGGGGCTCTTACACTATCATTCCTTTGACTGGAAGACCATTTGTGGGAGTATCTCCAACACTAGGGTTTTGGTCAATAAGGCATAGTGCAATTTCTGAAGAGGAGGTCGATTTTCAAGAACATTGTGTCTTGTCTTTTTGGCTAGTGTATTCATGTGGGCCTTGGTCAAACAGACTTGCAGAATCTTACAGAAGTCCGTTATGCTACTCGGTTTGGATTTTATGTCCCTGGACCAAATTGACTACATGTCTCTAAATGGCTTGAGGAGGTGAGTTGCAACTCGTGATAAAACTCAAACCGAGACTCGGATGCATGAACCGTCAGTTGCATTGGATTAAGAGCACTGGTTTTCAGCTTGTGGGGCCCCTATGCTATCATTTCATTGACCGAATAACCATTTGTTCGAGTATCTTTGACACTAGGGTTTTGGTCAATGAGGCATAGTGTTATTTTTGTAGATGAGGTCGATTTTCAAGATCACTCTGTCGGGTGTTTTTGGCTATGATATTGGTATTGGTATGGTATGGTATTGTATTGGTATTGATATTGATATGGTATTGGTATGCATATCATTGCCAATGCATACCATTGTGGTATGAAATGGTATGGTATTGATATTGGTATTGGCAATGTTATTGGTATGGTATGGTATGGTATTGGAAATGGTATTGGTGTGCATATCATTGTCAATGCAATGGTATGCAATATTGGTATTGATATTGGTATGAAATCATATGGTATTGGTATTGGTATTGGTATTGGTAATGGTATTGGTATGGTATGGTATGGTATTGGAAATGGTATTGGTATTGATATGGTATGGTATGGTATTGGAAATTGTATTGGTATTTTTATTGATATGAAATGGTATTGGTATTGGTATTTCCATGCAATGGTATTGGTTGTATTGGTATCCAATGGTATTGGTATTGGTATTTGCAAGGAAATGATAGATCTGATAGATCTGATAGCTATTGGTATTTGCAAGGAAATGATAGATCAAGGTATTGGTATTTCCAATTGTCCTTCATTCCCCACACACTTCTTACTCCAAGGATTCTAAAACCATAGATCTGATAGCTACTCACAATCTATTTTGACAAAGAAAATCTCAAAGCCACTCTAGCCAAGATAATAATTCCAAGCCAACCAAAAGATAACAAAAGCTCAAGAACAAACAAAACTAACCCAAGATCAAGCTAACAAAAAGCTAACTTTCTCCATGAGAACTCCTCTCCTTTTATAAGTTGAAGAGGATAAGGTGAGGAGGTTAGGATGATCCTACTAAATCATGAAAGAGAGTAAGATCCAAACCATTCCGATGCCACCTCACCATAGAAGCTTCCCCTTCTAGAAGATTCGAGAAAATGCTCATTTTTCCCACGTGTTGGAATGTTCGCACCCTAGCTATAAAGAAACCTGCGAACACCTCGCACCCTGGCTATAGTGCAACCTGCGAGAATGGGTCATTCTCGCACCCTGCCAATATAGCAACCTGCGAACATCCCTTTTTATAAGGTTTTTACATAGGAAAATGCAACTTCTTTTCTCAGGAAAAGTTCTTCTCCCTTCTCTCTTTAGGAACTTAGGCCACTGTGACCCCTCTGAAGGAAACATATAGGTTTACATCATTAACGATCATAGGGATGACGAAAATAATGTGTAACAGAGAGCCCCCCAAAGTATGAAGTTAGAATAGAGTGATAGTGGAAATACTTTGTCGAGTGTGTGTAGGGAAAAAGGAACAGTCGGTCAGAAACCTTCCAACAAATAAGGAAATACAGTACAATAATATATCATCACTGAGGTAGGCATTCCCATACTCATAATACAAATGAATCAAAGCATAAATGTTGACATGCGAAGATCCATGTCAAGTAACACAAGTCATGGCCACCAAACATACACTGTGGATCCATGCCGATATGACTCAAATCTGAACATAGCCACCAAAAAGACATTGTGGATCTATGTGTTAAAGACTCAAATTTGAACATAGACACCAGACATACAATGTGGATCTATGCAACAGTACACTGAATATACTCCAATGCAACCTAGATCTGTCAAAAAATATCCAGGGTCTTCATCTCCACCACGCTATAGTACGAATCTAACCATGTGAATACATGTGTTGAAGTTGAACATGATAGAAACCACTTGATTACTGGTCATTAATGTATACCATTAACAAGTGCGAGGGAAATCACCATTAATGTCAATGACTCCCAAGGTACACTAGTACAATCCAACAAATGTGAATAAATGAGCTGAAGTCGAACACTCGGTGGAATCTCCCGATCAGGGGTCAATAATAAAAACCCATTGTCGAAAGAGAGGAAACCTGCCATTGAGGCATGCAAGTTCCAAGGTACCAATTAGTTTCTAAGTCTATTTCTTGGATAATGAGTTGAAGTCGACAGGAAAAGACTCGTCACAGGAGGGCCTTAATGTATCCCACATCAATGACATGAAACAAGTAACAATATTTGATGTAGATTAGAGTAACAAGTGATTCAGGACTAACTCAGGGATGGCCGACACAATAGAAGGCTTAGAGATTGCAGAAATGGCCGACGCAATAGAAGGCTTTTCAGGTTGGACATATTTTTGAACATATTGACGACACAAAAATTGTCTTGGAAATACTGACTCAACAACAAGGATCATATACCAATTTGTAATCTTATAGGAGTATGATCAGGAGACAAGTGGATTTTCCAACCTAGACACAAGGTGAGTGAAAGGGTGTCATGTTCAAAAGAGACTCTTTCATGGAATACAGGTTTAGACACAATCCTTTCCCAATTTTTCCCCCACCATTTCTGGCGAGTACCTCTTTATTTTTACGCAAGATTGAGGAGGATAACATATGCTTGTAATGTAAGCTCATCCTTCAGACGAGTCCCTCAGAGTATGTTTAATGAACCCTAGGAAGGAGTGGTTCGGTCCCATCACGGGTCTGTCAATGTTTGTTTAACGAGTCCAGAGATAGTAAACTCGAAGGTTTTTCAAGATTATAGAGTTTGGAAAAACACTTAAAAGAGAACTCTCTCAGTTCCTTTTTCGTACAATAATCCAACGAGACCAAAAAAGGTTTAAACTATCGCTCGAAGGATGCGTACTTCAAATACTTTAGCGAGCATAAAAATAGCAAGATCGCTCGGCAATCTTTTCATATTTAGAGAGTCTGAAAAGAGCTTAAAGAAAACTCCAGGGGGGGTCCTTTTTCGTATAACCTTTACGAGTCCGAAAAAATGATAAAAGTATACTTGGTTACATTCTCATTGATTTACAAGCATGATAAAGAACAAAGACTAATCTCGGTAACTTATTCTCATGTATTAACGAGCATGAGCAAGAACAAAGACTAAGCTCGGGGTTGTTTTCATTTTTACACAAGCTTCAAAACAAAACAAAACTATGCTTGGGATAGATTTTATTTTTACACAAGCTTAAAAACTAAACAAAACTATGCTTGGACCTAGTTTCATTTTTACACAATCTTGAACCAGAGGAAACTATGCTTGAGTTAAGTGGTTTCATTTTTACACAAGCTTGAACCATAGAAAACTATGCTTGCAAATTCCCAACGCAAAACACATGAATGGTCGGTACTTAGCCCCCAGCTTAAGAAACTAGTGGCTCCATCTTAAGAAACTAGCGTCTTAACTTCAGCATGAAGTCCAGAGGCTGAGGCAAATGCCCCCCAAGATTTGTTTCATCCAACTGCAAAGGAAAATGAAATAAAGCTTCAAATACTAGACGAAGGACTTAACTCAAATAGAGAGGGGGAAAACTATTTCATTTTTTAACGAGCTTGACACAGAAACAAGAACTATGCTCATAACCTCTATTTCATTTTTTAACGAGGTTGCCACAGAGACGAAAAAACTATCCTCAAGTGATTTCATTTTTTAACGAGCTTGAAATTAGAAAACTATGCTCAAAGACCTTTGTTTCATTTTTTAACGAGGTTGCCTCAGAGACACAAAAACTATCCTTGAAACCTCTGTTTCATTTTTTAACGAGGTTGGTACAGAGACACAAAAACTATCCTCGAAACCTCTTCTTGATCATGGATTCCAAGAGGACAATGCTCCGGAAGGATACCATGTCAAGGGACAAAACTCAGTCATGGCTTCCAAGAGGTCTTCACTGGAAGGAAGAAACACACTCTGAAAGGACACCATGTCGAGGGTTGCGACAGGAGTTAAGAGATCAAGCTCTAACAACTCTATCGAAGAGAGTACCATGTCAACTACTGGATCTAAATCATCAGAAGTTGAAGCCATGGGTGACAACGCCACATAATTGACCTGTGGCGGGGGCGATACTATCGACATACAAGAACCATTCAGGGAGGCAATCCAGGTGGGGTCTATGAATGAAAGTTGATCAACAGTCACAACTCGTCCATTGTGAGGGAAATATATCACACGAAAAAGATTAGAGACAATAGCTTTCATGGCATAGACATAATCTCGCCCAAGGAGTAAAGAAAAATCCAAGGGGTCTTGGACTACCATGACATCAATGAAGATAGTTTTCCCTCCCAAAGATACAGGAAACTGAGGAAGGGTCCCTAAAGGTTGACTAGTTCTTCTGTTAAAAGCTAACAGATTCTACATAACCGACGCAAGTGGAGGACAACCCAAAGATTTCCAAGCAATAGACGACAAAATACTAACAGACGAACCTTCATCTATCAATGTTTTGGTAACGTCCCGACCACAAACCTGTACTGTAATCTGGAAAGGAATGTAAGAGGGAAGACGAGGTCCACTTAGCACATCCCAATCAAAATAGATGGCCTCATTACTTGGAGGGGGTCCTACGGGAGAAGGAGTAATACCCCTCGGCGTGGGAGATTCTGTATCAATGAGAAAAACCTAGGCAGTATCGGGTTTACTCTCTAGCGGGAGAGTAGGATTGACCGATGGAGAGATCAGATCGACCACTTGGGTTTCATTCTCCAAGGGGAGAATGGGGTCGACAGGTGGAAGCGGATCGACTGCTTGGGTTTCACTCTCTAGCAGGAGAGTGGGGTTGACCGGGGATGGGATTAGATCAACCACTTGGTCTACTGGTTTATCCAAAGACGTGACCAGATTGACCACTTGATCAACCGGACTGACCAACAGGGGGACCAGATTGATCATTTCATCAATTACAGGTGGGGTGAGAGAAAGCTTGCGATAAGCTACTGGAAGTTGAGGCTGTGAAACAGTCATGTCTTCCAGTAATTTCGAGGCTTCTTCCATATGAGGACAAAGATGAGTTAGATGACTCCCTTTGCATAACATGCACGGGAACTTGACTCTACTTTTCTTCTTCCCAACAATATCACGACTAGTTGATGGGGGGTCATCAGCATGTTGTTCAGACGCTAACAACATGGGTTGGATAGGGTGTGTAGACCATACTTCTATAACCTTGGATAGACCAGTGCAATCCTTAAGAAGATGGCCACCCTTACAAATCCTGCAAGGGTACTTGGGCTTACGAGTTGTTTGGGTGATCTTGACATCATCAACACTCCCAGCATGATTAACAGTAACTGGTTGTTTTCCAACATGTTTGACAGTGGTTGGAAGTTTAGATCCTTGCTTATTTTTCTTCTTCTTATTCTTCCTTTTCTTCTTCTTCTTATTCTTCCTTTTCTTCTTCTTCTTATTCACCGAATTACTAGCTTCAGAACTTCCACTCGACGAAGAAGATGAAACGAAAGACGACCTTGCAAGCAAAGAAGGCGAAGAAGACCTTACTGGTGAAGAAGGTAAAGGATCAACACGAGGTTTATGCTCGTGGGGGGAAGTGCTTATGACTAAAGCACTAACTGCATTTGGGATTACCTGAGTGGAAAACAACCATACCGGTAATCCAATAGTGAGATCTGGAAGGCTCAAAGTAGCGATGTGAGGAGGACCAATGTTTCTGTAAGAAGGAAAAACAAAAGGTTCCCCTGGAGAAGAGGTTCCTTCATTGGTCATTTCGGGAACTGACTACATGAGAAACAAAAATCCAATCTAGAGTCCACTAGGGAAAACAAACAGCACACGCTAAAAATCTAGGAAGCAAGCAAACAAACAAAACCTTCTTACAATGAGCACACTAGTTGGTGATAAAATCCAATATCGCGGGAACAAAGTAAGAAGGGGCTGAGATAGAGCGGGTGGAAAAGTTACGTTGATGACCTACTTAACGAACTTACACCCTGGTGCAAGCTCCCACACATAATCGTGGGTATACCCCCCAAGGAGCCCGAGTGAGTTTGGCCAACGTCGATTCCAGGTACCGTGAATACTTGCCCCTCCACAGTCACCTCATGTAAAGAACCTAGAAAGATAGGCCACTAAGGTTACCACCGACAACAATACAGCCTGGGGGAACAATCGTCAGTCAGATCCACACGCGCAGGGTATCTAGCCCGAAATCAACTCAAAGGCTTCCACTCATAATTGTGGGTATACCTCGGAGTGATCCCCGTAATACGTGCAATCTCTACACCGATGTCAACAAAGTAGGGTTAGTAACTCTGCCAACACCAATGTGACCTAGTGCTTGACCCTTGTGTGAGAAGGGCTTCCCAGGACAAAATGTAATAAGTGGATTTAACCGTTCCCTAACTCAAGATACTATGTTTGTTTGCAGCTTTGGAAATTTATCTTTCACACCTATCCCAAAGACCTACAACTAATATAATGTAGGTTTGCTACCATAAAAGATAAAAGTGTCTAATCAATTGTTATAAGCGCTTTATTTTATGGTTGTTGTTACTCAGAAGGAAGATGGCATGGACAATATGGTGTTTTGACCGACTCGAAAAATTATGCAAAGATATGAATATGCAATCTTTTCATTTCGATGAAATCTATTCTACGAGAAGGAGAAAACATTTATCATTCCCATATGCACATGTCTCAAAGTCTATTAAACTCATCAATATCAATATTCTCAAGAAATGAGAAAAAGGTATTGTACACCAATGCAATTCCGCTACTTCAAATGCAAGAATGACCCCAATCTAATATAAAGAAAGAAATTAAATCTTTTTGTTTCAAAAAATTCCCTAAAAGAAATAATGAACTTTCTTAAAACAATGAAACCCAAACTAAGTTTTCTTTTAAAGCGAACTATTCAGAAGAAATCTGATCTTTCCCTAAACAATTCTAAAGAAAACACACGCTTTGTAATTGAAAGACACTCAAAGCAAGAGACTAATCCTTCAAAACCAAACAAAACAAAAGTGGCTAAAAGAAACTCAAAGGATGTCAGGCAGACTATAAACAGATCAATATAAGCTCCAAAAGTTCAATTCAACTGTTCAAAGAAAAACTGGGTATCAGAAGACTTAATCCAAAATTTTCACAAGTGAGTTCGCAGGCTAGCAGTGTATTACAGTGCAATAATCAAGGATTCTCACAGGCTGGACATAGGTTGACTGCGAGGTGTTCGCACTGGACTGAACACCAGGGTGCGAACTCAAGTAATTCTCGCAGGCTACTAACGAGTGCAGTGCGAGAATGGTTGTAAACAAGCAAAATTTGGAAAAAAGACAAAATTTCTAAGAGAACTTTCAGATCCAGAGAGTCTTGATAGATCTCCCACAGAGTCAGAGACCATAAAACAAGCAATCAAATCAAGGGAAAATAGACTAATTAGGAAACAATCCGTTCCCCAGTGGAGTCACCAATTTTGTTTCAGGATTAATCCGTGAGTGAGGACACAAACCGATCTCCCTAGATCCACCTAGATCTAGAACAAAGCAAAATAGAATGATACTCTTTCCCTAGATTTATACTATTGAATATACTAAGAGGCACGATTAAAGAACATACCTTGTAATTGCTTCCTTTGATATTTGTTGCTCTCTCTTTGCTCCAATGCTCTCGTACAGTCAAGATCAAAACAATACAAACCAATCGATGTAAAGGAAACACGAGCTATTCAACAATTAATCTATGTATATGATCAAGGAGTTATACAATAAAAATAAATTGATCTTTATGGGAAAGAAACACATTACTATATTATATTGAATGTGAAAGAGAGATTACAACCATTGCCTTGATGTCATAAGGTCCCTTCCAACTGTCCTTCGTTCCCCACACACTTCTTGCTCCAAGAATTCTGAAACCATAGCTCTGATAGCTACTCGCAATCTATTTTGACAAAGCAAATCTCAAAGCCACTCCAACCAAGCTAATAATTCCAAGCCAACCAAAAGCTAACAAAAGCTCAAGAACAAACAAAGCTAACCCAAGCTCAAGCTAACAAAAAGCTAACTTTATCCATGAGAACTCCTCTCCTTTTATAAGTTGAAGAGGATAAGGTGAGGTTAGGATCATCCCACTAAATCATGAAAGCGAGTAAGATCCAAACCATTCGGATGCCACCTCACCATAGAAGCTTCCCCTTCTAGAAGATTCGAGAAAATGCTCATTTTTCCCACGTGCTGGAATGTTCGCACCCTAGCTATAGAGCAACCTGCGAACACCTCGCACCCTGGATATAGTGCAACCTGCGAGAATGGGTCATTCTCACACCCTACCTATATAGCAACCTGCGAACATCCCTTTTTATAAGGTTTTTACATAGGAAAATGCAACTTGTTTTCACAGGAAAAGTTGTTCTCCCTTCTCTTTTTAGGAACTTAGGCCACTGTGACCCCTCTGAAGGCAATAAATAGGTTTACATCATTAACGATCATAGGGATGACGAAAATAATGTGTAACAGTATTGGTATTGGTATGAAATGGTATTGGTCATATTGGTATGCAATGGTATTGGCAATGGTATTGGGATTGGTATTGGCAAGGCATAAGGGTATTGCCAATGCATATTTCTATTGGTTTTGATATGGTATTGGTATGGTATTGGTATGCATATCATTGCCAATGCATACCATTGTCGTGCAATGGTATGCAATGGTATTGGTATTGGTACACAATGGTATGGTAGTGGTATGGTATTGGTATTGGTATTGTTATTGGTATGCAATGGCATGGTATTTGTATTGGTATTGGTATGTTATTGGTATGCAATGGTATTGGTATTGGTATGTAATGGTATTGGCTGTATTGGTATGCAATGGTATTGGTATTGGTATTGGCAAGACATAAGGGTACTGGCAATGCATATTGGTATTTTTTTTGGTATGGTATTGGTATTGGTATTGTATTGGTATGCGTATCATTGCCAATGCATACCATTATTGTGCAATGGTATGAAATGATATTAGCATTGGTACACAATGGTATGGTATTGGTATGGTAGTGATATTGTTATTGATATTGGGATTCAATGGTATGGTATTGGTATGGTATGGTATGGTATGGTATTGGTATGATATTGGTATTGGTATTGGTATTGGTATGGTATTCGTATTGGTATTGGTATGTAATGGTATTGGTATTGGCACGTAACTGTATTTACTATACTGGTATGAAATGGTATTGGAAATGGCATTGGTATTGGTATTGGCAATGCATATTGGTATTGGTTTTGGTATGTTATTGGTATTAGTATCGTATTGGTATGCATATCATTGACAACGCATACCATTTCCGTGCAATGGTATGAAATGGTATTGGTTTTGGTACGCAATGTGATGCAAACCCCCTATCTCTCCTAAGGGATGCGCGACCTCCCAATCAGGATATTTGACTCGGGAGTCGAAATGGATCTCCTGGTTCCAAATTGGAACCTTTAACACTAAATACACAGGTCCTTGTCTATGTTTTTCCCGAGAAAACCAACACTAGGCGCGAGCCTCCACTCCACGTGACCGCAGCCATGACCACATGCTTATCCCAAAAGGTGGGTCACGTTTCACGACTTCGGGGTTTCCGATGCAACAACTCCTCGACTCCTCCAAATCCTTAAACCATGATGAAGGATAACAAAGGCTAGCTCCTCACCTTCCTCTACTCACATGACCACACATTCGTGACCATAGGCTTTATCACAAAGGCGTGTCATGATTCTCAATGTCGGGATTTTGTGATGCAAGGCATCTGACTCCTCCAAATACTGAAAAGCCAAAATCGTGATGGACTAAGAGCTATAGTCTAGATATTCCCTTAACTGACGGCTACGATCAAGTCAGCATTCTTCATTTCGCAACTTCGTATATCACGAAGTTCACTCATTCATTCTCCTGATCGCTAAAATGTCGATATTTTGGAGCCCCAATCTGACGGTCCTAATTTTCCCACGATCTGACGGCTCAGATCTCATCAGGATTTCGCCTATCGGGATTTGGAAATCAAGGACCTATGTCCTCCCAACTCACGATACCCAATATCACGAAAAGAACCAATGATCCAAATCTACCTGGGATCGACGACTCCTATCCATCCTCAACTTTGAGAGATGAAAGGCTATTGTCGTTATCCTCCTCGCAGCTTCACTTGATCCAATGGATTGCGACAATCGACGTTTCCTCCTCGAAGGCTTTCCACCATCCATTCAGGTCCTCAATGATTACTAGTCAAATGTATTAGTACCAACTCTCTTGAGCTTGGTCTTGTGGAGACTTCGACCTCCCGTGTACTCCTTGTGCTCCAGGGATTTCGATAACTCATAATCCGAAGGATTTATCGACGAGAAATTCCTCTCACCCTCCAGGCATTCTCTTGCTCTGATTCTTTGACTCTTTGCAAAGTCTCTTCGACTCTTAGTCGAACCTCGGGTCTATGAACTCCTTGCACCAAATCTTTACGCAAGGTTTTGGATTTTTGCGAGTGACTATGCACTCCTTGCACCAGCCTCTTTGCACTCCTTGCAAAGGGAAGTTTTGTTTTATCTCTTCTGAACTTAGGAACCGAAACAAGTCTCATTAATGCACTCCTTATGTTCTGTGTGCACACCTTGCACTACTCAACATAAGAGAAACAATTGAAACTTATCTTAGCATTCACAGTTCCATTCACTCATAATGGGAAACATTCATTCACTCATAGAAACACAACTACAGAGAATTGCAAACATTATCCACGACACGCATTGGATCAATTTTCCATTGTTCTATTCACAAGTGAAAATGGCTACAAACATATTCAAATTACAACATCTTTGAAAGCTTGAGTTTTTCTGCTAACTTGCATTTCTCTTACAACTAACTTCCCTATGTATTACAGCTAACCCTATCTCAACATACCAAACCTCTATTTAACTCAACGAGATTTTTAGGGTTTCCCTGGCTACTTTTCTACTCTAAAATTCATCCTACGTTATCTTGGTCCAATCACATTCTAGATCTGTAGTGGAAACTCCTACTCCACTTGCGATTTTCAAAACATGCCTCAAAGGGTAATTTTGACACTAGGTTCAAGCGTGCTTGAAAAGATAAATTTCGAAGTTGAGTTAAGGAGTATTTCAAATATCTATTGCAACTGCCAGCGTTCAACTCCTGTAGAGGTTCCTAGACACTGATAGGTATCGCTCCACATGCTTTCCAATGATTCTTTTGCATCATATACTCCCCTTGACAAAACTTCATGGACTCCTGTCCATGAGCTCCTGCACCAATTTTCCCTGCTTCTGGATAGTAGCTTCGTTTTCCCAACTAGCATCTTCTATTGGGTATCCCTTCCATTTGACCAGATATTCAAAATAGGTCTTCCTTCTAGTCTTCTTGCCAATCCTTTGATCAAAAATTTTCTCCATCTGTGCTTTTTCTGCTACAGGTAATTGTTTCTCCCACTAAATATTTTGTTGATATTCTTATCCCTCTGTGTCATATTTCCTGTAATGGTACAGGTCTGAAATATTGAATATGTGCAATATACCCACATCATCTGGCATCTCAATATCATAAGAATTTTCATAAAAATTCCTTAAGATATTACATGGTCCTATCTTCTTCATATTTAACTTATTATATGTTCCCCTAGGGAACCTTTCCATCCTGAGGTGTGCCAAAACCTGATCCCCTACTTCGAATTGAAGTTCCCTGCGATGCTTATCAGATATGCACTTGTATTTCTAGTTAGAACTCTATAAATGTTCTTTGATCTGGCTACAGAGTTTCTACATTTCAGTAGCAAAATCTTCTGCTTCGACACTTCTGATCTCACCCTGTTCCAAGTATCTCAACTCAGACACTCCCATTGGTTTCATTCCATATAGTATTTGGAATGGGATCTTTCCAATTTTCCTATTTGGTGAGT
The DNA here is from genome assembly GCA_009831015.1 of Picea engelmannii. NCBI lineage: Eukaryota > Viridiplantae > Streptophyta > Pinopsida > Pinales > Pinaceae > Picea > Picea engelmannii. The sequence goes on from ML799536.1 coordinate 127,898, forward strand.
CATTGTATGTGAATTCTCCTTGTGGCAGAATCTGATCTCACTGATTATGATGCTCATTGACTAAACTCCTCAATAAATTTCCCAAACTTTTGTTTACCACCTCAGTTTGCCCATTTGTCTGAGGGTGATAAAATGAGTTGAAGGAAAAATCTGTCCCCATATTATTCCACAATGTCCTCCAAAAGTTACCAACAAATTTTGTGTCTCTATCAAAGACAATGCTCCTGGGTAGGCCGTGAAGTCTCACAACTTCCTTGAAAAACTGATTTTCAACATGTGTTGCATCACTAGTTTTCTGGCATGGGATGAAATGTGCCATCTTTGAAAACCTATCCACTACCACAAATATGGAATCAAATCCCCTTTGTGTTCTTGGAAATCCCAACACAAAATCCATGCTTGTTGCATCCCAAGGCCTCTCTGGTATTGGTAATGGTTGATACAATCCAGTGTTCTATATTTTCCCCTTTGCATGTTGGCATGTTCTACATTTGTTCACAAACTTTATCACTTCTAGTCTCAAAACTAGCCAATAGTATGAACTGCTCAACTGTGAAAATGTTTTATCATGGCCAAAATGTCCATCCAATCCTTCACTATGATTCTCCTTCTGAAGATTATCCCTCATTGAGCATTTTGGTATGCATGACTAATTTCCTCTGAACAACAGTCCTTCCTGAATCATGTACTCTGTCCACTAACTTCTATCTCTCAGGATAGGGTTTGTACATGCTTCATATGCTTCCCTAAAGTATGTATCATCGCAATACATATCCTTAAGGTGTTCAAACCCCAAGGTCATCACCTGGAATTTATGCAGAATTAAAGATCTCCTGCTTAATGCATCAACAAGCTTGTTAGAATTCCCAGCAATGTGTTTTATGAAAAAAGTAAAGTTTTTCATAAATTCAACCCATTTTGCATGGCTCTGATTCAATTTTTCTTGTCTAGTTATGAATTGTAAATATAGGTTATCGCTATACAAGACAAATTCTTGTGGGACAAGATAGTGCCTTCATTTATTCATGGCTTGAATTATGGCATAAAATTCCTTGTCATATGTGGAGTATTTCCTCTTAGTCTCATTCCACTTCTCACTGAAATAGGCAACATGTCTTTTATCCTGACTCAAAATTGCTCCTATTACAACTCCACTTGCGTCACATCTTACCTGAAATGTCTTTTCAAAATTTGGTAAGACCAGACTCAGTCATTTTGTTATCTTCTCCTTCAGTATATTGAAGATCCTTTGGCCTCCTTTGTCCATTTGAATGTATTCTACCTCTTCTTCACTGTATCCATCATTGGTGCACAAATCCCACTGAAGTCTCTGATGAACTTCCTATAGAAACTGGCTAAGCCATGAAAGCTCATTACCTCAAACATACTCCTTGGTGACGACCATTCTTTGATTGCCTTCACCTTCTCTGGATCCATCTTCAACACATTCGAAGAGATCAAAAAATCCAAGTAAATGAGCTTTGTTTTCATAAAAGAGCACTTCTTCAGATTTATCAACAACTTCTCCTGTTGTAGTCTACTCATCACTAATTCTAGGTGCCTCAAATGCTCCCTTTTAGTCATGCTAAAGATCAATATATAATCTAGATATACAACTACAAATTTGCCGATGAAATCTTTCAGAATTTCATTCATCAGCCTCGTAAAAGTTCTCGGGCCATTTCTTAAGACAAATGGCATAACAAGCCACTCATACAAACCTTCATTTGTCTTAAAGGTTGTCTTCCACTCATCACCTTCTCTCTTTCTAATCTGGTGATATCCATTTTTCAAATCTATTTTGAAAATAAATTGACTCCACTTAAAAAATCCATTAAATCATATGTTCTTGGTAAAGAGAATCTATACCTAATGGTGATCTTGTTAATGTCTCTTGAGTTTGTGCACATTCTCCATCCTCCATCCTTATTTGGAATCAACACAGTTCGTATGGCGCATGGAATCAAGCTCTCCCTGACCAAACCCTTGTCTAGAAACTCTTGAACTTGGTTATTTTCCTCCTCATTCTCTTGAGGTGTTAATATATATGTTGCTTTGTTTGATAGTGAAATTATCCAAAAGTTCCTGAACTTCTTCAGGCAAGTCATCCATCAATGTACTTGTAAGGATAACTTTGGGTTTCCTCACCACAACAAACTGCATCTCCTATTCTTCCTTGACTTTTTTTAGGAGTTCCTTCCCACTCATGAAAAGTATGTTGGTGCTGGCTTCTTCCTTCACTCTCTTCTCCTCTATTGGAAATAACAGACGTGTTCTACCATTATTTTCCAATGTAAATGTATTTTTCCTCCCATCATGAATGACATTTTTGTCAAACTGCAATGGTCTTCCCAAAAGAGTGTGGAATATGTCCATGGGAATTACATCACATAGGATTTCACCTTTATAACCTCCTATGTTAATTTCAACCAAGCATTGTTTAGTAATCATTACATGGTGTCCTTTCTACAATGATGAGACTTTGTATGGCCTTGGATGTGAAGTTGTCTTCAACTCTAATTTCTCCACCATCTCTATGTATACTAGGTTTTCAGTGCTCCCACTGTCAATGATCACCTTGCATACTTTTTCCTTTGTCTTGCAAGCTGTCCTGAAAAGACTGTTTCTCTGCATTGGCTTTTCAATTCCTACATCTGGTTTAAAGCGAATTTTTCTCAACATCAAGGATGCTCAATCCTCTTCTCCTTCTGCTTCAACATCTCTTTGCTATGCTTCTAAAATGTGAGCTTCTCCTCCTTATTTCTTCTTCTCGGGACATTCCCAAGACATGTGTCCTGTCTTTCCACATGCATAAAATCTTATTCGTCCTCTACCTCTTCCTCTAGAACGGTTTCCTCCACCATCATGTCTTCCCCTAGAACTTCCTCCTCGTTCTGACTGATTGTGTGGTTTCTCAGCCTCATCCTTAGACTTGTGCACTCTGTCATGGGTAACTCCCTTGTTTTTGGTTGGATCTAGACTCTTACCCCTTCCTCATTGGTTCTTCTTTCTGGCCATCTTCTCCTCTACTTTTAGCACAAACTGATAAGCATCCTCCATGGTTCTGACCGACATCATGATGAGCTCATCCTGGATTTCATATCTCAATCCATTTATATATCTGGAAACCTTTTCTTCATCCTTATCCATTTTTCCAGTTCTGATGTTCAGCCTATAAAACTCCTCGGTGTACTCCTTAACCATCATCCCCTTCTGTCTCAAGTTTTGTAACTTCCTGAACAAGTTGATCTGATAGTCCTTGGGTATTAACTTAGCCTTCAACTTGGCTACCATTCTTTCCCAACTCTTTATCCTATGTTTTCCTTTACTTCTCCTCTAATCCTGTAGTTCATCCCACCACAATGTTGCATGCCCTTTTAGTCTGGTGACTTCATGTTTCACCTTTTTCTCTTCATCGACGTCTTCATAGTTGAAGTGTTTGTCCATGGATATTATCCAATCCAACAGTTCTTCAACATGTATATTTCCCTCATACATGGGAACCTCTATCTTAGCTTTGCTCCCAAATCTAGCAATTGCTCTCAACAAGCGTTCTTCGACAACATCTTCTCCTGCAACTTCTTCAACCTCAACCTCTTCATTTTTTGCATCATTGACGTCTCCAACATCAGGTGCTCTTCTCTGTGTTTCTTCCATTGTTTCTAATCTAGCGCAAAGTTATAACATATCCCTATCTACAACACGGTTGGCTAAAGGTGACTCTCCTCATCTCCTTGGTGGAATTGTGTTGATTGTCTGTCACACACAGAGTACAAATCTGAGTTCTTTTTGTCTCTCTCTTTCACCTGAAATCTATAGATAAAGAATTTAGGCTCTAATACCAGTTGATGCAGACCCCTATCTCTCCTAATGTCTGCATGACCTCTCCGTTAGGATCTTTGACTCAGGAGCTGAAATGGCTCTCCTGGTTCTGAATTGGAACCTTTAACAATAAAGCCATAGGTCCTTGTCTATGTTTTTCCCACACAAACCAGCACTAGGCACGAGCCTCCACTCCACATGACGGTAGGCATGACCACAGTCTTAGCCCAAAAGGCGGGTCGCATTTCGTGACTTCAGGGTTTCCAGTGCAATAAATCCTCAACTCCTCCAAATCCCAAAACCCCGATGAGGGATAACAGAGGTTAGCTCCTCCCCTTTCTCTTCTCACATGAACACACACTCGTGACCATAGGCTTTATCACAAAGGCGCATTGTGATTCGCAATGTCGGGATTTTGCGATGCAAGGTGTCTAACTCCTCCAAATCCCGAAAATCCAAAATCGTGATGGTCTGAGATATACGATCCAGATATTCTCTTGACCAATGACTGTAATGCATTCCATGTTTTGGGACTTTGTATTTCATGAATTTTTCTCATTCGTTCTCCCGATCGCCGAAATACCGATATTTCAGAGCCCAAATCCGACGGTCCTAATTTTCCTACGATCTGATGGTTCAGATCTCATCAGGATTTCATGTATCGATATTTGTAAATCAAGTACCTCTGTCCTCCCAACTCGTGATACCCGATATTACGAAATGAACCAACGTTCCAGATCTACCTAGGATTGATGACTCCTATCCATCCCGAGCTTTGAGAGCTAAAAGGATCTCGCCATTATCCTCCTCACAGCTTCACTTGATCCAACGGCTTGCGACTATCAGTATTTCCTCCTCGAAGGCTCTCCACCATTTATTCAGGTCCTCGATGAGTTCTAGTCAAATGTCTTGGCACCAAATCTCCTGATCTTGGTCTTGCAGAGAATTCAACCTCCCACATACTCCTTGCACTCTAGGGGTTTCGATAACTCAAAATCCGAAGGATTTCTCGAAGAGAATTTCCTCTCACCCTCCAGTCATTCTCTTCCTCTAATTATTCAACTCTTTGCAAAGTCTCTTCAACACTTAGTCAAACCTTGGGTCTATGCACATCTTGCACCAGATATTTATGCAAGGTTTTGGATTCTTGCGAGTCACTGTGCACTCCTTGCACCAGCCTCTTTGCACTCCTTGGAAAGGGGAGTTTTGTGTTATATCTTCTGAGTTTAGGAACTAAAACATGTCCCATTAACACACTCCTTGCGTTCTGTGTGCACACCTTGCACTACTCAAAAGAAGAGAAACAATTGAAACTTATCTTATAATTTATAGTTCCATTCACTTGTAATGGGAAACATTCATTCACTCATAAAAAAACAACTACTGAGAATTGCAAATATTATCCATGACAAACATTAGATCAATTTTCCTTTGTTCTATTGACAAGTAAAAATGGCTACAAACATATTCAAATTACAACAACTTTGAAAGATTGATTTTTTCTGCTAACTTGTAGTTCTCTTAGAAATAACTTCCCTCTGTATTGCAGCGAATCCTATATGGGTGTACCAAACATCTATTTAACTCACAGGTATTTTTAGGGTTTCCCCTGGTTAATTGTCTACTCTAAAATTCAACCTACGCTATCTTGGTTCGGGTGCATTCCAGAGCCATAGTGGAAACTCCTTCTCCGGTTGCAATTTTCAAAACATGCCTCAAAGGGTAATTTCGGAACTGGGTTCAAGCGTGCTTGAAAAGATAAATTTTGGAGCTGAGTTAAGGTGGATTTCAAATATCTATTACAACTGCTAGCATTGAGCTCCCGTACAGGTTCCCAGACGCTGATAGGTATTGCTCTGCATGCTTTCCAATGATGCTCCTGCATCACAATGGTATGGTATTTCTATGGTAGTGGTATTGGTATTGGTATTGTTATTGGTATTCAATGGTATGGTATTGGTATAGTATTAGTATGGTATGATATGGTATTGTATTAATATGGTATCGGTATGGTATTGTATGGTATTGGTATGGTATTGGTACTGGTATTAGTATGGTATGGCATGGTATTCATATTGGTATGCAATGGTATTGGCAATGGTATTGGTATTGGTATTGGTATTGGCAAGGCATAAGTGTATTGGAAATGCATATTGGTATTGGTTTTTGTATTGGTATTGGTATTGGTATTGGTATAGTATTCGTATGGTATTGGTATAGAATGGTATTGGTATTGGTATTGCTATGGTATTGGTATTGGTATTGGTATGGTATGGTATTGGTATTGGTATGGTATCGGTATGGAATGGTATTGGTATTGGTATGGTATAGTATTCGTATGGTTTTAGTATTGGTAATGGTATTGGTATTGGTATTGGTATGGTATTGGTATTGGTATCGGTATCGTATGGGATTGGTATTGTTATTGGTATGGCATGGTATAGTATGGTATTGATATTGGTATTGTATTGGTATTGGTATGGTATGGTATGGTATGGTATTGGTATGGTATAATATGGTATTGGTATTGGTATGGTATGGTATGGTATTGCTATTGCTATGGTATAGTATGGTATTGATATTGGTATGGTATTGGTATTGGTATGGCATTGGCATGCATACCATTGCCATGCAATGGTATGTAATGGTATTGGTATGCATATCATTGCCATGCAATGGTATTGGTATGCATATCATTTGCAATGCATACCATTGCCATTCAATGGTATGGTATTGGTATTGGTATTGGTATTGGTATTGGTATGGTATAGTATGGTATTGGTATGGTATGGTATTGGTATGGTATGGTATGGTATTGGTATGGTATTGGTAATTTTATTGGTATTCTTGGGATTTGAAAGAAAGAATTTAGCACAATGGAAATGTTATGTGGAACTTTATCTTATATTCATGTAAGGTTTAGGGATGAGAAATATAGTTTGGTTTGGTCCAAGAATCTTGTTGTAAGATAACAGATTGCAAATCTATGGTACAATACTATGTTATGTAATGAAAAACAAGACAAAATCACTGTCGTGGAAGCCCTTTTGGAATATTAGAGCTTCTATGAAGACACGTGTTTATATGTGGCTAGTGTTGAGAGACAAGTTACTTCTTTGAGATCATTTGCAGAGGAGAAGTAACTAAGGGCCTAGCACGTGTTTACTTTGTAAAATGGATGATGAAGTTATCACCCATCTATTAGTGAAAAACAACTATGTTAGAGAAGGTCCAAGTGAAAGAAGGCCCTATAAATGTTGGATGAGAATCCAACTTATCCAAATAGTAGGAAAATATAAATAAATTAAACAAAGGGGGAAAAGCCCTACCAGACAAACTATCTTTGTTATGAGGAGCCACAAAACAAGGGCTAGTATTTCCAAACTAGATAAATTGCAAGGAACATTCCACAAGTTCATAACATTCAAGGGAAATAAAGGACAATGATGCCCAAACAAGGAGCCATTGACAAAAATTAGGGAAAAAACAAGGCAAGGGACCCTTTAGTACTATTTATACCCCGTTCTCCATCCATATTACAAAGTTGGTCCACTTTTTATTTTGTAAAATTTATATTTCAAAATGAGTTGTATGTCGACCATATTTTTCCTCCTGTCAAAACATGCCACATGGACTAGTTAAACTAATAAATATGTAATCATTTACTTTTTCTAGGAAATAAAAAAAAAAATTATTTCACATAATAAATATACTTAAAATGGTGTAGATCAGGGCTTGTAAACCTTTTTGGCCACTATGATGCGTGTCTTGGATTTTTACAATCCTAGCTTTGGAGGCTTTGTCCTGAAACATAAAGTAAGTCAATTGAACTATGCACAAATAAAATATAAAAATGGTTTAATAAATTTGATTTAATAAAGTAAGTCAATTGAAAGCCTAGCTCACTATACTTTATCTGTGCATCCAACTTCTCATATGATTTTACAACTTCTTTCCATACTTTTATACTAATATCAATTGGCCTTTTTTTGAGCCTTAGCTCAGGTGAGAGTTTTTTTATCTTCTTTGTTTCATTTTACCTAAATCTCTTTCAATTTTGAGACATTGTCTTTTCACCTTTTTACTGACCAACCTATGCCAAATCTAGACTCCATGTCATGAAGTACAACTTTATGCAGGTGTATTGGTATCTTTGAGAATGAAAAATGGAGATGGTCTTTGAACCATTGGAGGCATGATTCCTTCAACATGTTGACAAAAACCTTCCCAGAATCTGACATTCTAATTTTGCCTGAAATCATGGCATATTATATCCTTGTATCATAATTCCCAATGCAAGTTCCAAAACATGGCGTGATGGACGAAGTTTGGGTCCCAGGAGTGGCTTTTTTACATTGGAGGTCTCTGATCTTTGTTCCAAATTCTTAGAGGCCATCGTATATGATTTCCTCCTTGATTTTTTGCTCGATCCAAGAGTGGTTGGGGAATCAATTGATTCCCTTTAACATGGTTGATTTGTTTGCAATGTCTCAAGGGTCTTAGTGGATCATTTTTCTATGTATATTGTAATAATTTTCAAGTCTACATCGTCAATTTTTTTATGGCCTCTATCTCCAATATCGAATCCAATACATCTTTCTCTTAGTCAGTCTCATGTCCCTAGATATATAAAATATTTTTTTTTTGTTAAATTTTTCAAGAAAAAACAAATAACTTAAAATAAAATAAAGAAAAAGAGAAGATTAAAAATATATAAATTGAGAAGGACTTACCTCATTATGGATGGAATTTTTTTCCTTCCCTCTACTTGAAATTTTAAGCAAGCTAGGGAAAATCGCTTCTATCAGGATTTGGGAAAGTGGACTTCGTGACAACTTTTTAAGGTGTTTATTTCTTCTCTCTTCTTCCTAGTATTTTTTTTCCTATTCTAACAAGGATAAGAAAATGTCAAACTCAGATAGACAATAAAATATGAGGAAAATTATATGTAAATATGTTTAACTATGAAATTTGATAATTGTTTTACCTGAAAATATCAGTTCTCCCTTAGGAAACCCCCAAATCGTGCTTTGGTCTTACCCTATCTCCGTTCTCCCTAGGAAACACCCAAATCCTATTCGAGTCCAAATCTAGTTTTAAAATTGGTTCATATGCTCACACCTTGTCTCTCTTCTCCCTAGGAAACACCCAAATCGTGTTGGATTCAAATCATAGTTTGAAATTGAGTTGGTCTGTTCGTAGACTATCTCCTCTCGCCCTAAGAAACACCCAAATCGTGTTGGAGTCTCCCTAAGAAACACCCAAAACGTGTTGGAGTCGAAATGCAACAATAAATTCACTTGAACTGTCACGCTCTATCTCTATTCGCCCTGGAAAACACTCAAATTGTGTTGGAGTCAAAATGTAGAAGGGAATTCAGTTGGCCAGGTCACAATCTTTCTCCATTCACCATAGCAAACTCCCAATTCCTATTTTTGTAATTCTTCCCCTCCAAAATGTCAAATTTGTCTTCTTTCCCATAGATATATGCGTTTTTTAGGTTTTACATATCAATGGTCATATTCATCCCCTTGCCCACGCGTATTTTCATTTTTTTAATTTTTACATATCAGTCGGTGCTAAATTGGGCACCATCCATGTCTAGTTTAGTGCCTATTTATCTCCTTAATGTAATCAACTATGGACACCTTAGTGGACGCAAAAAATGCTAGGGATTGCACCTAAATATGGTCAAAATGTGTCCATTTTGGGCCTAAACGGTGATCCACCACTGATCCAATCACATGTTGTTCTCAATTACAACATTACTCAAGACAATGTCTCACCTTTAGTATCTCATTTTCTATCTATCCCTGTGGTTTGGTTGGATCATGATCTAAATAAAAAATTCCTTATGTGACCACTACCACCATTTGCACAACCTCCACGAATAGAGTATGAGTCTTTGAATCCTTTGAACAACTTAGACTTGCAAATTGATATTGTAGCTTCACACTTGGGAGCCACCAATCCACTCTCTTTTCCCATGTGTTAATGTGTTATTTCCTCAATAACCATGAATTTTGATGATGAAGAAAAATTATTTGATGCTATACCTTATTTTAATGGTCCTTGGGATAACCTCCACTTTAGTTCTCCTATTGAATTCCTACCTAAGCTACCCACTCTACTAGCATGCCCTTAGACTCCATATCCTCTAGAAATACCTTTGATTCTTGCCTATGAGCACCACATATCGCACTTGACATTGACACGTTGGACCACCCTTATGATCATTGATTTTTCAACCACATGGATTCTTGTTTAATATTTTGAGGATATAAACACTTCCATGATTTTAATTACTCTGGATAAATATAATAAGATTTTTGAATTGATGTTTCATAGATGTGTGGATTTGAACTAGATATTGATATTTTGGTACCTTTGCATCATTTAGTTATACATGGTTGGCTTAGCAAAAAAGTAGCAAAGATGTAGCAATTTGTATCACCCCCATTGAATTCAACCTTCTTTTCAGGTGTAATTACGTATGGCATGGTATTGGTATTATTATGGTATGGTATGGTATAGTATGGTATTGATATTGGTATGGTATAGTATGGTATGGTATGGTATTGGTACACAATGGTATTGGTATGCAATGGCATTGGTATTGGTATTGGCAATGCATAAAGGTATTGACAATGCATATTGGTATTGGTATTGGTAATGCATACTATTATTGGTATTGGTATTGGCAATGCATATTGGTATTGTTATTGGTATTGGAAATGCAATGATATTGGTATTGGTATTGGTATTCCCAATGGTATTGGTATTAGTATGGTATTGTGTTAAGAACCAAATATCAATATAGCAAAGAAAAACCTTAGAAAAAGTACTCAACGCCTTGAAAAAGTGATAATTTTATATAATAAGCCTCTTCGAGGGGGCAACCTCCTTTTATCCCACTTAAATGTTCAAGTACAAGATGATTCCAAATGAAAATGTCTCCTTGGTATATATAGGAGACTAGGAGTTATAATTACAAACAATGGAATAAAGCCGACATAAATAAAATAACATTACTAATGTAATATGATCCAATTAAGGGGTAATGAACCAATATTAGGGCTTAACATATTGTATGGTATTGGTATTGGTATTGGTATTGTATTTTTATGCATACCACTTCCATGCATTGGTATGAAATTGTATTGGTATTGGTATTGGTATGCAATGGTATGGTATTGGTATTGGTATGGTATGGTATGGTATGGTATTGGTATTGGTATTGGTATGGTATAGTATGGTGTTGATATTTGTATGGTATGGTATGGTATGGTATAGTATGGAATTGTTATTGGTATTGGTATGGTATGGTATTCTATTGGTATTGGTATGGTATAGTATTGGTATGGTATTGGTATTCTCCACTTTAGTTCTCCTATTGAATTCCTACCTAAGATATCCACTCCACTAGCATACCCTTAGACTCCATCTACTCTAGAAATATATTTGATTCTTGCCTACTAGCACCACATATCACACTTTACAATGATACCTTGGACAACTCTTATGATCATTGATTTTTAAACCGCATGGATTCTTGTTTAATGTTTTGAGGATACAAACACTTCCATTATTTTAATTACTCTTGATAAATCTAATAAGAGTTTTGAATTGATGTTTCATAGATGCATGAATTTGAACTAGGTATTGGTATTTTGGTACCTTTGCATCATTTAGTTATCCATGGTTGGCTTAGAAAAAATGTAGCAATTTTTATCACCCCTATTGACTTCAACCTTCTTTTTAGGTGAAATTATTTATGGAATGATATGGCATTGGTATTGGTATTGGTATTGGTATTGGTATTGGTATGGTATGGTATAGTATGGTATTGGTATTGGTATGATACTGGTATTCATAATGATATGGCATTGGTATTGGTATTGGTATTGGTATTGGAAGTTATTTATGCTACTCAGTTTGGATTTTATGCCCCCAGAACAAATTGGCCATATATCCCTAAATGACTTGAGGAGGCGAATTTGAACTCACGATGAAACTCAAACTGGGACTTGGATGCAAAAAAATCCAGTTGCATTGGATTTAGAGCACCGAGTTTCATCTAGTCGGTCCCCTATGCTATCATTCCATCAACAGAAAAACCATTTGTTGGAGTATATCCGACATTAGGGTTTTGTTCAATGAGGGATAGTGCAATTTCTAAAGATGAGGTCTAATTTCAAGAACACTGTGCTGACATTTTTGGCTAGTGAAGTTGCATGGAAATTGTACAAACAGGCTTGTGAGAGCTTACACAACTCTGTTATGTTGCTCGGTTTGGATTTTATGCCCCTGGACCAAATTGGCCATAGGTCCTTGAATGGCTTGAGGAGGCGAGTTGCAACTAGCGATAAAACTCAAACCAAGACTCAGATGCATGAACCATCAATTGAATTGGATCTGGAGCACCTGGTTTCAACTATTGGGGCTCCTACTCTATCATTCTGTTGACCATAAAATAATTTGTTGGAGTATCTCCAACACTAGGGTTTTGGTCAATGAGGCATAGTGCAATTTCTAAAGAGGAGGTCGATTTTCAAGAACACTATGTTGGGTCCTTTTGGCTAGTGTAGTCACATGGGACTTGGAAAAATAGACTTGTAGGATCCTATGTAAGTTCGTTATTCTATTTGGTTTGTATTTTATGCCCCCAGACCAAATTGACCACATGTCCCGAAATGGCTTGAGGAGGCGAGTTCCAAATCATGGTAAAAATCAAACCGGGACTCAGATGCATGAACGGTCAATTTCACTGGATTAAGAGCATTGGGTTTTAGCTAGTGGGGCCCCTACGCTATCATTCCATCGATCAAAAAACCATTTGTTGGAGTATCTTCAGCACTAGGGTTTTGGTCAATGAGGCATAGTGCAATTTTTGAAGATGAGGTTGATTTTCAAGAACACTCTGTCAGACATTTTTATCTAGTGTAGTCTCATGGGCCTTAGCCAAAAAAACTTGTGGGAGCTTATGAAAATTGATTATGCTACTCTGTTTGGATTTTATTCCCCCAGACCAAATTGGCCACATGTCCTTGAATGGCTTGAGGAGACAAGTTGCAACTATTGATAAAACTCAAAATGAGACTTAGATACATGAACCATTAATTTCATTAGATCCATAGCACCGAGTTTCATCTATTTTAGATCCTACACTATCATTCCGTCGACCGAAAAAATATTTGTTGGAGTATCTCCAACACTAAGGTTTTGGCTAATGAGGCATAGTGCAATTTCTGAAGAGGATGTTGATTTTAGAGAACACGATATTGGATGTTTTTGACTAGTGTAGTCACATGGGCCTTGGCCAAATTGACTTGCAGGAGCTTACAAAAGTTGGTTATGCTACTTGGTTTAGATTTTATGCCCCCATATCAAATTGACCACATGTCCCTAAATGGATTGAGGAGGCGAGTTCCAACTTGTAATAAAACTCAAATAGGGACTTAGATGCAAAAAATGTCAGTTGTATTGGATTAAGAGAACTGAGTTTCATCTAGTGGGGCCCCTGCACTATTATTCTATCTACCAAAAAAGCATTTGTTGGAGTATCTCTGACACTAGGGTTTTGGTCAATGAGGAATAGTGCAATTTTTTAAGATGAGATTGATTTTGAAGAACACTCTGTCGAGCATTTTTTCTAGTGTAGTCATATGGGCATTGGCCAAATAGACATGTAGGAGCTTATGAAACTCCATTATGCTTCTCAGTTTGAATTTTGTGCCCCCAGGGCAAATTTCCCACATGTCGTTGAATGGCCTGAGGAGGTGAGTTGCAACTATCAATAAAACTCAAACCATGACTTGGATGCACGAACCGTCAATTGCATTAGATCCGAAGCACCGGGTTTAATCTATTGGGGCTCCTACGTTATCATTTCGTCAACCGAAAAAAAAATTGTTGGAGTATCTCCAACACTAGGATTTTGGTCAATGAGGCATAGTGGAATTTATGAAGAGGAGGTCGATTTTAAAGAACATTGTGTCGGGTCTTTTCAACTAGTGTAGTCATGTGGGCCTTGACCAAATAGACTTGCGGGAGCTTACAAAAGTTTTTTATGCTACTCGGTTTGGATTTTATGCCCGCAGACCAAATTTACCACATGTAACATACTTACCAACTTAATGAGAACTGTGACCTCAAAAAGAGAACTCTGGCCCAAAAAAACCGTATTTTTGCATAAAAAACATCAAAATCAACCCCCAAATCAAAGAGTGGTGCTACCGGTAGTAGAAATTTTTAAAACGGGGTCAAAATTGCAACATTTTTCAAACATAAGCTTCAAAACTTAGACAGTAGCTTAGAAAAACCTTAAAATCAGCACCTAAAAACAAATAAGATGTTTTTTCTTTTTTCTTTTTTCTTTTCAACATGTTAAATTTTAAGATCATTTGAAATAGTATTTTTATCACTTGGTACCATTAAAACCAAAACCTCAAAATCAACCATCAAATTGAAAAGTACTTCTACCGATAGCACCCATTCTAAAATTGGGGTATGAAAATGACACATTTTTATAATGTGGTAAAAGAATTCATCATTACTATAAACAAAAACATAAAAGAAACCCTTAAATGTTTAATTTTTAAATATTATTATCACACAAAGAACAAGGTAATGCATAATGCCATGAACATATGACAATATACTTTAAAAATTCAACGTCACTTTTTAATAATTTTTTACTTTTAATAATAAAATAGTAAATACAAGTTACATTGAATGAAACATAAATAATTTATTAAAAGTATTGTTATATTGACCATATTCAAAACATATGAGCTAAGAAATTTTATGAGCTAACAAAATTGTGAAAAACAAGGAAAGACTAGAAAGAAATGAAATAAATTTAAAATTTCCCAAAAAAACAATAATTAAAATAAAAAAATTGTTAAAAATAACAGCATAAAATTCCTTCAAACTTTAAAAAAGAAAAGTAAAATTAGAAAAAAAAAATAAAAACTTAAAAAGAATCAAAATTCAATAAAACAATGTTGTAATATAACAATGTTGTAATATAACACTCTTGTAATATAACAATGTTGTAATATAACATTCTTCTATTATAACAATGTTGTAATATAACACTATTACATTATAACATTGTTATAATATAACAATGTTATATTATAACAATGTTATAATATAACATTATTATAATATAACAATGTTGTAATATAGCAATCAATGTTCTAATATAAGAATGTTGTAATAAAACAATGTTCTATTATAACATTGTTATATTATAAAATATGTTTATGTTTTTTTTAGATATTTATCAATTTTTTTTGTGTAAATTTTATTTTTTTAATATTTTTGTTATAAATTTTAATTTTTTTGTTGTTGTAGTTTGAAGGTTTTTCATCTTATTTTTGTTAATTTTTAAATAAAAGTTTTATTTTAGGTTTTTTAATTTGGGTTTTTTTTATGTTTTTAATTTTTGGGGGTTTTCTCACATTCTTTAAGTTTTTTGGGGCTACAATTTTTTTTTTTTTTTACCCTTTTCTTAATTTTCTCTCATTTTTCTTACTTTATCTATCTATCTATCTATCTATCTATATATACAATTTTATGGTTTTCTTTAGGTTTTTCTTCAATGGTTTTTTCTGATATAATTTTTTTTTTTAAATGTTCTTGTTTTTTAAATTTCAATTCTGTTTGTTTTCTTATTTATTTTAGTTTTTAATTGATCAAAAAAAATGAATTATATTTTTTTGCTAAATATTTAAAAATATTGCTATTTGATGCAGGAGCATCATTGGCAAGTGCGCAAAGCAAGAACTACCAACGTCTGGGAATCTGTACAGGAGCTCAACACTGGTAGTCGCAACAGATATTTTGAAACCCACCTTAACTCAGCACCAAAATTTACATTTTGAGGCACACTTGAACCCAGTGTTGAAATTACCCTTTGAGGCATGTTTGGATAATCACAAGTAGAGTGAGAGTTTCCATTACGGCTCTGGAATGCGACTGGTCTAGATAGTCATTAGGTTAGGTTATAGAGTAGACAAGTAGCTAGGGGGGGACCCTAAGAGCCCTCTGAGATAAATAGAGGTTTTGTACGCCCAAATGAGGCTAGTTAGCAAGTAGATTTTGAAGCTGCAAATTAGTAGGAGATTTATGTTTTCAGTGCTAGATTTTTATCGCAGTTGTAACCATTTTCACTTTCGAATATAACAAAGGAAAATTGATCCAATGTATTGGGTGGACACTGTTTACTATTCCCTGTTATTGTATTTTCATGAATGAGTGAATGAATTCGTTATGAGTGAATGGAACTATGAATGCAAGGATAAGTTTCAATTGTTTCTCTTCTGTTGAAGTAGTGCAAGGTGTGCACACAGAATGCAAGGAGTGCGTTAATGGGATCTATTTTGATTCTGAAGCTCAGAAGAGATAACCCAAAACCTTCCCTTTGCAAGGAGTGCACAGTCACCCACAAGAACTCAAGACCTTGTGTAAATATCTAGTGCAAGGAGTGCACAGATATGAGATTCGACTAAGAGTTGAAGATGCTTACAAGAAACTGAAGAACCAGTAAAGGAGAATTCTAGGAGGGATAGAGGAATTTTTCTTCAAGAAATCCTTAAAATGTTGAGTTATCAAAATTCCTAAAATGTAAGGAGCGAGCACGAAATCAAAGTCTTCACAAGACAAAGCTCAGGAGAGATAAAATTTTCCATAAGTGTTAAAGAGATCCAAGTATCGGTCTCGCCGAAGGAGTAAAGGTTCGATACCTTTGGACGCCATAAGATCTTCTAACTCTGAAGATAGTGTAAGTGTAACAAAGAAAAGATATCAGTCATTCGATCTGAACGCAAGAGAATCATAATTCTCCATTAGGAGGGATGCGTGGTGAATTATCAACCCTCTGCTGACTTGCACCTAGGAGAATTCAAAGGGAATAATGCTAAGAATTTGCGAATTTTGAATACATGACTTGATATGAGTCATTAGATCCAGCGGAGACCTGGACCGTTGATTGCCCAAGAAGAGTTTCAAAAATTTGAGGATTAGATTGGGGCTCCGAAATATTGGCATTTCATATATAGGAGGATCGGAGGTGATTAGCCTTTTCACTTCACAAAACATGAAGTCCTGAAATTATCATGACCGTCAAATCATAGGAGAAATTCGAACCTTTGATCCAGAGTCATTGCGATTTTGGCCATTGGGTGAATGGAAGTTACAACGCTCCCGGAGTCGCGAAACACGAAGTCGCGACACGCCCTTCACTCAAGTGCATGGTCACTGCTAGTGGTCACAAGAGAGAAAGGGATTAGCAGAGAAGAGCTAGCACCCAATTAACGTGGAGGTTCGAACAACACTCAAGAGAGAAGTCCCAGGTCTCTTAGGACTTGTGCATTTGGAGGAAGGACATGTGTAAGTGGGTTGGGGTCTAGCAGAGGCCCGAAGATTCGATCCGACTCAGTTTCTTGATCGATCCTAGATTAGGATGTTGCGCAGTCCTTAGAAGAGAAGGGGGTCTTCATTAAGTGGTACCAGAGTGAGAATTTTTTCTTACAGACTGCAGGAAAAGAGAAGGAGACAAAAATAACTTGGAGTTGTACTTTGTGTGTGATAGACAGTCAACACAATGTATTTGAGGAGATGAGTGGAGCCACCTTTATCCAATTGAGCTGTAGAAAGGGAGATGCGAGAAATTCATGCAAGGTTAGAGGTGATGGAAGTAGCGCAGCGATGAGAACCTGACACTAGATACATCAGTGACGTTGAGAGAGAGGAAGCCATGGGAGAGAATGTCATTGAAGAAGCTGTAGGAGAGGATGCTGCCGAAGAATTCTTGCTGAGAGAAGTTGACAGATTGGGAGGCAGAGACAAGATAGAGGTCCCAATGTATGAAGTCAATTTAGACGTGGAAGAGTTGTTGGATTGGATAAGATCCATCAATAAACACTTCAACTATGAAGAGATTGATGAAGAGAAAAAGGTGAAATGGGCTATCACAAGGCTAAAAGGACATGCAATTCTATGGTGGGATGAACTAAGGGCTAGGAGGAGAAACAAAGGAAAACAAAAGATAAAGAGTTGGGATAGAATGGTGGCCAAGTTGAAGGCTAATTTCATTCCCAGAGATTATCAAATCAATCTATTCAGGAAGATGCAGAACCCGAGACAGAAAGGGATGATAGTTAAGGAGTACACAGAGGAGTTCTGTAAGATGAACATCAGAAATGGACAGAGGGAGAGAGATGAATAAAAAGTTGTCAAATATATAAATGGCCTGAGATATGAAATCTAGGATGAGATCATCATGATGTCAGTAAGGACATTCGAGGATTCTTATCAGTTTGCGCTGAAAGTAGAGGAGAAGTTGGCCAGAAAACAAAGCCAACGAGGAGGAGTTAAAATACCAGCCCCAAATAGAGGTAAGGGAGTTACCCATGAAAAAACACATAAGTCTAAGAACAAGGCTGAGAAACGACAGACTCACCTAGAAAGAGGAGGGAGTTCCCAAGAAAGACATGGTGGTGGAAGAAGTTCTTCTAGAGGAAGAGGAAGAAGAGGAAGAGGAGAAGTAAGATGTTATGCCTGTGGAAATACAGGACATATGTCTTGGGAATGTCCCGAGAAAAGGAAAGAAGGAGGAGGTGAAGATCGCATTTCAAAATCATATAGAGGGAATGTTGAAGCATAAGGAGTAGAGGATGGAAGATCACTGATGTTGATAAAGGTTCTCTTAAAACCAGAGGTAGAAGTTGAAAATCCGATGCAGAGGAACAGTCTCTTAAGAACAACTTGCAAGAATAAAGACAGAGTATGAAAGGTGATAATTGATAGTCGGAGCAATGATAACTTAATATCCACAGAGATGGTGGAGAAGTTGTTGTTGGAGACAAATGCACACCCGAATCCATACAAAGTCTCATGGTTACAGAAAGGACACCAGGTAATGGTCACTAAACAATGCTTGGTTGAATTTAAGATAGGAGGATATAGAGATAAAATTCTATGTGATGTAATTCCCATGGAGGTATGCCAAATTTTTTTAGGGAGACCATGGAAGTTTGAAAAGAGTGTCATTCATGATGGGATGAAGAATACATACACCTTAGAAAAGAATGGTAGAACACACAAGTTGATGCCAATAGAGAAGAAGAAAGTGAAAGAGGAAGTCAGCACAAGCATACTTCTCATGAGTGGGAAGGAACTCTTGAAAGAAGTCAAGGAAGAATAGGAAATGCAGTTCATTGAGGTGAGGAAGCCTAGGTTTATCCTTATGAGTACATCAATGGATGATTTGCCTGAAGAAGTTAAGGAATTGCTTGTTAATTTCGCTGACATAGTGGTGGATGAGTTTCCTAACTCATTGCCACCTATCAGAGGTATAAGTCACCATATTGACTTCATACCAGGAGAAAGTTATCCAATCAAAGAAGCATACAGATTGACACCTCAAGAGAATGAGGAAGTGAAGAACCAAGTCCAAGAATTGTTAGACAAGGGTTTGGTCAGAGAGACCTTCATGCCATGCACAGTACCAACTGTGTTGAGTCCAAATAAGGATGGAGGATGGATAATGTGTACAGACTCAAGAGCCATTAACAAGATCACCATCAAGTATATCTTTCCTTTACCTAGAATGGATGATTTAATGGACTACTTAAGTGGAGAAAATTTATTTTCCAAAATATATTTGAAAAGTGGATATCACCAGATAAGGATGAGAGAAGATGATGAGTGGAAAATAACCTTTAAGACAAACGAAGGTTTGTGTAAGTGGCTTGTTATTCCATTTGGCTTAACAAATGCCCCAAGTACTTTTATGATACTGATGAATGAAGTACTTAAATATTTCATTGGCAAGTTTGTGTTTGTATATCTGGATGATATACTGATCTTTAGCAAGACTAAAGAGGAGCATTTGATGCACCTGGCATTAGTGATGAGGAGGCTATAGTAGAAGAATTTGTTGATAAATATGAAGAAGTCCACTTTTATGAATACATAACTCATTTACTTGGGTTTTTTTATCTCTTTGAATGAACTGAATATGGATCCAGACAAGGTTAAAGAGATCAAAGAATGGTTGTCACCAAGAAGCATGTTCGAGGTAACGAGCTTCCATGGATTAACAAGTTTTTAAAGGAAGTTCATAAGAGACTTCAGTGGAATTTATGTGCCAATGATGGATACAGTGAAGAAGAAGCACTAGTCTTTTAAATGGACGGAGGAGGCTGAAAGGAGCTTCAATATACTGAAGGAGAAAATAACAGAACGACCAATTCTGGTCTTGCCAAATTTTGAAAATACAATTCAGCTGAGGTGTGATACAAGTGGAGTTCCAATAGGAGCAATTTTGAGTCAGGATAATTGACTTGTTGCCTAGTTTAGCGCCTGTTTATCTCATTAATGTAATCAACTATGGACGCCTTAGTGGACACAAAAAATGCTAGGGATTGCACCTAAATATGGTCAAAATGTGTCCATTTTGGGCCTAAATGGTGATCCACCACTGATCCAATCACATGTTGTTCTCAATTACAACATTACTCAAGACAATGTCTCACCTTTAGTATCTCATTTGCTATCTATCCCTATGGTTTGGTTGGATCATGATCTAAATAAAAAATTCCTTATGTGACCACTACCACCATTTGCACAACCTCCACTGATAGAGTATGAATCTTTGAATCCTTTGAACAACTCAGACTTGCAAATTGATATTGTAGCTTCACACTTGGGAGCCACCAATCCACTCTCTTTTCCCATGTGTTAAAGTGTTATTTCCTCAATAACCATGAATTTTGATGATGAAGAAAAATTATTTGATGCTATACCTTATTTTAATGGTCCTTGGGATAACCTCCACTTTAGTTCTCCTATTGAATTCCTACCTAAGCTACCCACTCCACTAGCATGCCCTTAGACTCCATATCCTATAGAAATACCTTTGATTCTTGCCTACTAGCACCACATATCACACTTGACATTGACACCTTGGACCACCCTTACGATCATTGATTTTTCAACCACATGTATTCTTGTTTAATATTTTGAGGATATAAACACTTCCATGATTTTAATTACTCTGGATAAATATCATAAGATTTTTGAATTGATGTTTCATAGATGCGTGGATTTGAACTAGATATTGATATTTTGGTACCTTTGCATCATTTAGTTATACATGGTTGGCTTAGCAAAAATGTAGCAAAGATGTAACAATTTGTATCACCCCCATTGACTTCAACCTTTTTTTCAGGTGCAATTACATATGGTATGGTATTGGTATTGGTATGGTATGGTATTGGTATTGGTATGGTATGGTATGGTTTTGATATTGGTATGGTATAGTATGGTATGGTATGGTATGGTATTGGTATGGAATGGCATTAGAATTCCAACACCATATTCCATTAAACATTTTTCCTCATCTATCATATTTACACCATATTGTTTCCACAAATAAAAAACATTGAGGCCTTATTTTGACTTTTTTCGAGGCAAAGGGAAATTAAACTTAGGAAACTAAGTATACATGAAGTATATTTTCAACAAAGTGGATTAATGCTACTCTTCATGTTAATCATTTATCTTGAACATTAAATTTTATCTTTCAATACGTACACTTATAAGTTATTTTCACCTAAAGTTCATCATTCAACCTGACAATGCCTTCCTGAGATTTTGCATGAGCTTTGTTGTCATTGAGGTTTCGCAAGTGATTTTTTGTCATTTGTACTCTTTCCAAGCCAATGCATGGTGATTCCATTTGTAATCTTTCCATGACGTCACATGGTGATGGTTCAAGGTTACTCTATAAAATTTGTATTGTAGCTAGTTGTTCTGAAATCCAAATGCTCCAAGGCACTCAACGTAGCTTATTGAAATCCTAGCTCAATTTGGCTTCTGGATTCAACAACTCAATTCGACTTCTTTCTTATGGAAGAAATTTGTTGGAGGGTCAGTATTTTCTTCCATTCAACACCTCAATTTAGATTTTGGCTTCTGGAAGAACTTTGATGGAGGGGTCGCTCCTACTTCAATGTTCGAATCTTAGAGATAAACATATGTATTAACCAATATCAATAATTGAAGAAAATTTTATCTCTGTAAATATCTTCTTAGCTCTGTTTTCTTCATATATTCTAATTTAAGGGAACGATTAAGGGTAAATATCTTCTTAGCTCTATTTTCTTAATCTATTATAATTTAAGGGAACAATTAAGGGAACAATTACAAGAATTAGAAGTTTGACTCTCCTGTATATGTACATATAGAATATGAATATGACCTTGAAATGGAAGTGTAACAACAAATATGAATGTTAGACTCTCATGTCTGTTATCATTTATCTATCAAATTATTTGTACATATAGAACATGACTCTGACCTTGAATTATCTGTACATATAGAACATGACTCTAACCTTGAAATGGTAGTGTAAAAACAAATATAAATGTTTGAGGGGAGGGTATCACATACCAGGGATAAAATGAAGATAAAACAAAGCTATTTGACTCCTCAGTGAGTTCCATTCTTGGTATACAAGTCATCTTCACTTGATTTATTTTCTCTCTCATGGAGTTGGAAAGTCATTTGAACTTCGAGTCCATCCAAGGAGAGCTCTGTAATGTGTTGAATGTGATCTAAGGTAATCGGGTACGACTAATCTAGCCAGGTTTCCCTGGTGCACTCGACTTATTAGAAACTTCACAGAACGCTTGATTGGTCTTGTACAACCAAAAGTTGGGATTTTTCCCATCTTCCTAAGGGAGGAAACTTGTAGCACCTAAAAGTCATCCATAATTTAAATCTTATTTTCCTCAGTGTTGATCTACACTTGATCCATATATAATTCTAGTTTAAATTGTATTAACCCCAATATGGACCCCTGTAAATGATGTTTATATTAATTCTTCAATTGCACAAGAAAATGCCAAGGCCCGACACACTAGCGATTTTAGGCTTTGTTGCCAGGGCCAAGGTATTCTCACTCTCCTTCCTTATTCTTTATTTTTAGTTTTGGATCCTGATCGCCCAATTTCCATATGGATCTATAACTAGCTTTTCCACTCCGTGAGTGGGTAAGGAAGGTCAGGTCCAAACCTCTTCCTCAGACGAACTATGATTGGGTTAGTGTACTGACTAATATTCCTAGATCGAATAGAAACATGACCCATTTCCCCAGTTGGGACTGTGTGAGGGTGTCTTGGACCTAGCTAAGTATTTCTCCAACCACTCCGCTTGATTTATCCCAACCACAAATGAGTAGGTTTCTTGACTTTCAATGTCATTATTGGATCTTATCATTGTATCTGATTGAGGTGAATGAGCCACCATTTTTTGTTCCTTAACATAAATCACATAATTCCATGGTAGGCATAAATATTGATTGCCTAACTTCTTGAAGATATCCCTCGAAAAGCTTGGAAAAAGTGGGATATGATTACCCCTTATCAACATGATGCTATATGGTTTAAATTTCATCAAACCATTGAATATCCTACGACCCGATTCTCTAACTACTAAAATATACTCTAACTACGATAATAACACCTTAGGTTTCGAACTATGTGAGAGAGAACTCATTCTTCATATCATACATAGCAAGAATGAAAGGTTGGCCATGGTCAATGCTTACTCTAAGATGATTCAACTCTATTAGGAAGTTGGATCACTCGAAGTTGATATTTATGCTATACCACCCACCATCCCAAAAACCATAGGATTTTCACTCCTCTGTGATAGACATTCCATCACACTAATTATTTTAAGCTCCATTTCCAGCGAAGGAAGGGAGTGTTGGTTGTGGAGCCAGATTATTTTCCTCATTCAAAGGTTTTTTTTTTTTTTTTTTTTTANTGCAGAGGGGGGTTACCTCCTTTGTGGGGTCCGGGAGAAAGTGGGCCCCTACCGGGGGTTCGGGGGTGAAGCCCCCAAAGAAAAAATTTCCTTGTAAATGAATATTGTAATTTCATTGTAAATATGGACCATCCATTCTACGGTTGCAGATCTGAGGGTAGAAGTTATGTTATGGTTTTTTTCCCTAGAAGGCAACCCTCTTTTGTGAGGGAAAAGTATAACGACTCTGGATTATTTGGAATATTGTATTATGAGACATGAGACTATGAGAGAAAGAAGAGGAATTTACAACAAGTTTGTTGTAGGTTGTATCCCTTCATATGATGTATAATAATAAAGGAAGGACATGGCCATTTTTCTGGTGGATGTAGCCCACATTGGGTGAACCATGTAAATCTGTGTCTCTATTGTATTGTGTATTTTATGTGTTATTTTTCTCCATTTGTTTTGTTTTATTGCTCCACGGTCATGTTTTTTTAACAACTGGTATCATAGCGAAAGGTAACTCGCAGGAAAAGAGGGTTCCTGGTTCGAGTGGGAGCAATGGTGGAAGATGGAAAGTTAAGGTTCGAGAAATTTAACGGCTGAAACTACCAGTTATGGAAGATGAAAATAGGAGATTATTTATATCAGAAGGATCTATTCCTACCATTAGGCGGAGTAGCAAAGAAGCCGACAACCATGACGGATGAGGAATGGGACATTCTTGACAAAAAGTCTCTAGGAACGATACGGCTGAGTTGTTGGGTATGTGTTATATTCTTTGCATGAGTAGTAGTGTCTGAGCGTCTACGTTGGGTGTGTAGGGGGGTTAGACGGGGGGTGTAGGGGGGCGAAGCCCCCCGCACGGGGGTTCAGGGACAGCGCCCCCGAATTTTTTTTTTGCACCGGGACGACATATTTCCGAGATGACATATTACCAGGATGACATATTTCTGGGACAACATATTTTTGGGACAACATATTTCTGGGACCACATGATATTTAGGTGGTTTTTCGGCACATGGTTTTTTGCCGATGGTTTTCTATTTTCGATTAAGGAATTAGGGTTTTGGACTAATCCAGGTCATTGGGTTAGGGTTTTGGATGCCGCTGGCTCCTATATGTATATTGTATTATAAACAATGTAACACAATGCATGAATATAATATATGTTGGTTTTTCCCGGTTTGGGTTTCTAGGTGAAAAATCTCTGTGTAATGTTTGTATTTGCCATTGTATCTTTTCTGTTCTTTTATGGATATTATTTTGCAGTAGATATTGTACAAGTTTAGAATTTACATGATCCTGGCAGCGTTGATGGCTTTTAATATTTTGAAAGAAAAGACAATGAAGGATTTGATGGAAGCATTGGCTAAATTGCATGAAAACCCCTTGGTGTCCAATAAGGTATTTCTAATGAATAGATTATTTAATATGAATATGAAAGAAGGTGGGTTTGTTGTAGATCATTTAAATGATTTTAATATGGTTACTAATCAATTAATTTCTATAAAAGTGGAATTTCATGATGAGTTCAGGGCTCTTGTAATCTTGTGCTCATTGCCAGAAAGCTGGAACGACTTGGTCATGTATGTAAGTAACTTTGTCTCTTGCTCAAATACTTTAAAATGTTATGATGTTGTTAGTGTTATCCTTAGTGAGGAAATGCGACATAAAATCATAGGTGAGACATCATGTAATTCATTGAACATGGAGAACAGGTGAAGACAAAAGGATAGAGGAAAGGGCCCAGGGAATCGTGAGAATTCTAGGAAGGGAAAATCCAAATCCATACATGGAAATATAAAGTGATGGAATTGTGGGAAAAAATGACATCTGAAGAAACACTGCAGATCTCCAAAGAAACAAAGAGGATGATAGTAGGAGAGAAATAAGGAAGTGAATGTAACAGGTGATGTGTTACAAGATGCTTTGATTCTTTCTGTAGATAATATTTTTGAGTCTTGGGTAGTTGATTCAGGGGCTTCATTTCATGCCACACCCCTTAGGAAACATTTTCTAGATTATTCTCAAGGTGATTTTGGACAGGTTCATTTGGGTGATGATGCACCATGCAAAATTGTTGGAATGGGAAAGGTAAAAATAAAGCAACACAATGGAAACCAACGGTTGTTGAAAGAGTTAATACATGTTCCAGATTTAAGTAAAAATATACTTTTAACAGGGAAGTTGGCAAGTGAAGGTTGTATATCCATATTTATAGATAAGACGTGGAAGGTCATCAAAGGATCATTGGTGATAGGAAAAGGAGAGAAGGTAGGTACATTGTATTTATGTACTGGTAATACTGACTCTTGTATATATTTAACTTCTACAGGAGTGGATACAACACTGTGGCATTATAGGCTGGGAAACATGAGTGATAAGGGAATGCATATACTTCACAAAAGAAATTTGTTGCTAGATCTTAAACAAATTGATTTGGACTTCTGTGAGCATTGTGTTTATGGAAAATAGAAGAGAGTCATATTTCTCAAAGTCGGAAAAGAAAAGAAGAATGAAAGGTTAGATCTTGTGCATATAGATGTATCATCTCAAGTATCATCTCTTGGTGGCTCTCATTATTATGTTACTTTTATTGATGATGCAACTAGAAAAACTTGGGTTTATTGCATTCGACAAAAATATGATGTTTTTTATACTTTTAAAAAGTGGAAATCTTTGGTTGAGAATGAGACGGGAAAAAGTTTGAAGTGTCTCAGATCAGATAATGGAGGTGAATATTGCAGCAAGGAGTTTTATGATTACTGTTCATGTCATGGGATTCGTAGAGAGAAGAGAGTTCCAAGAACACCACAAGAAAATGGTGTGTCAGAAAGGATGAACAAGACAATCATGGAGCATGCAAGGAGTATGAGATTACATGTTGGTTTTCCCTTATAGTTCTGGGAATATGGTGTAGATACTATTGTTTACTTAATAAATAGAGGACCTTCAAGCTCTTTGGATTGTAGAATTCTAGAGGAGGAATGAACAAGAAAAAAGGTAAACTATTATTTTTTTTAAAAAATTGGTTGTGAAGCATTTGTCTGTATTGATAAAGAAAATAGAACAAAGATTGAGGGAAAATCCAAGAAGTGTACCTTTATTGGATACGATGTTAACAATTTTGGTTATTTCTTATGGGATTATGAAAATAACAAAATCATTAGGAGTAGAGATGTCATATTCAATGAGAAGGTCATGTACAAAGATCAGTTGTAGGGAAAGAAATAGGAAAATGAAAAACAAGAATACATAGTGCTTGATGAGATCACTGAAAAAGAAATTCCAAAGGAACCAGAAAATAAAAATGTACAACAACAGGAGAAACATGTACCTCAAACACCTACAAGTGTTGTTAGAAAATCTACCAGCTTAAGCATACCCACTGAATGATACTCTCCTTCATTGTATTATTTATTGTTGACTGATTCTAGTGAAACATAATGTTATGAAGAGGCAATGCAGGTAGACACCAAAAAGAAGTGGGAGAAAATCATGAAAGTGGAAATGGATTCCTTGGTAAATAACCATACTTGGGACTTGGTTCAGTTGCCTGCACGAAAAAGAGCATTGCAGAATAAATGGGTTTACAAGTTGAAGGAAGAATATGGAAGAATAAAGCGATACAAGGCAAAACTTGTTGTAAAGGGGTTTTCACAAAATAAATGTATAGATTTTGATGAAATATTTTCTCCTATTGTTAAAATGACTTCAATTATGACTATTTTAAGTCATGTGGCAGTAGAAGATTTGCATCTTGAACAATTAGATGTTAAAACAACTTTTCTTCATAGGGATCTGGAGGAAGAGATTTATATGTAGTGGCCACAGGGGTATGAGGTCAAAGGGAATGATAATTTGGTATGTAAGTTGAAGAAGAGATTGTATGGACTAAATAAAGCTCCAAGGCAATTGTATTTGAAGTTTGACAGGTTTATGAAATAACAAGGTTATAGTAGATGTCATTATGATCACTGTGTTTATTTCAAAAAGATAGAAAATGGAAGCTATATTTTCTTTCTATTGTATGTAGATGGAATTCTTGTTGTAGTTTCTAATATGAAGGATATAAATTTGCTCAAGAAGAAATTGGATAATTCATTTGCGATTAAGGATTTGGGTGCTGCAAAGAAAATCCTTGGTATGAGAATAACAAGAGGCAAGAAAAATCGAAATTGACATTGTCTCAGGGTGAGTACATAAAGAAGATGTTGGAGAGGTTTAGAATGCAGAATAAAATTCCATCTAGTACACCTTTAGCCATCCATTTCAAATTTACTAACGAAATGTGTCCCAAGACACAGGAGGAGATAGAATACATTTCCAGGGTCCCTTATTCATCAGCAGTCAGTAGCTTGATGTATTCAATGGTTTGCAAAAGACCAGATATTGTACATGCAGTGGGAGTTGTGAGAAGGTATATGAAAAATCTAGGTAAAGAAAATTGGGAGGCAGTAAATTGGATTCTTAGGTATTTGAGAGGTACTACTACTCATGCATTATGTTTTAGAGGTTCAAACGCTTTACTACAATGATATGTTGATTCAGATATGGAAGGTGATAAAGACATCGGGAGGATTAACACAGGGTATGTTTTTACTATAGGTGGAACAACAGTAAGTTGGATTTAGAAACTGCAAAAGGTTGTTTCACTTTCAACAACAGAGGCAAAGTATGTTGTTGCTACAAAGGCTAGTAAAGAGATGATTTGGTTACATAGGTTTATGCAGGAATTGGGAAAAAAGCAGGAGAATAGCAGGTTGTACTATGATAATGAGAGTTCCATTCATCTTTCAAATAACTCATCCTTCCATTTGAATACTAATAATATACAGTTGAGGTACCACTTCATACGATCTACCTTGGAAGATGGACATTTGAAGTTGGAAAATATACACACTAGCCATAATCCTGCAGACATTTTAACAAAGGGAGTAACCAAGGAGAAATAGAGTTCTTTCTCAATTTCACTTGGTCTTCAAGAATGAAGATGAAGGTGAGAAATTTTCCAAGTCCAAGAAGGTTCAGAGTCCAACATATACAACAACAATGGATTTTTTGAGATTAGTCTCCAAGTGGGAGATTGTTGGTTGTGGAGCCTGATTATCTTCCTGATTCAGAGGTCTTTTTTTTTCAGCCATTTTTATACCCCATGAAGACTTTTCACCCCAGAAGTATGTACACTCTTCCATGCAATGGAGTGAAGAGGGGAGTTACCCCCTCTGTGGGGTTTGGGGGCAAGCAGGCCCTTGGAGGAAAAATTGCCTTGTAAATGTATATTGTAATTTCATTGTAAATCTGGACCGTTCATTATAAGGTCGCAGATCTGACGGTAGAAGTTATGTTAGGGTTTTTTTCCCTAGAAGGCAACCCTATTGTGTGAGGGAAAAGTATTATGGCTTTGGATTATTGGGAATATTGTGTTCTGAGAGAGGAGACTGTGAGAGAAAGAAGAGGAAGTTACAACGAGTTTGTTGTAGGTTGTATCCCTTCATATGCTGGATAATCATAAAAG
Organism: Picea engelmannii; assembly: GCA_009831015.1. NCBI lineage: Eukaryota > Viridiplantae > Streptophyta > Pinopsida > Pinales > Pinaceae > Picea > Picea engelmannii. The sequence goes on from ML799536.1 coordinate 157,068, forward strand.
GAAGGACCTGGAAATTTCTCTGGTGGATGTAGCCCACACTGGGTGAACCACGTAAATCTGTGTCTCTATTGTATTGTGTATATTTTGTGTTTTGTTTCCGCATTTATTTTATTTTATTGATCCATGGTCCTAGTTTTTTTTCAGAGAGTCGAACAAAAGATTAACCTATCACCCCTCCTCTCTGTTGTTTGCTTCAATTTATAGCCAACATTGTTAAAATTGCATCCAAAAGCTTTCTATGCAGGGAAATTATTTGTTGTATCGTATTTAATAGAAGTTGGCAAGTGTTAGGTGTATTGCATGAAGATCACAACCACCTAGATGTGAGACGTGTAAGCATTGAAATATGTTACACTCTTTTATTTTCCACCACAAATCTCGATGTTATAAAAAAATAATTAAAATCTGTGTTAAAAAGAAATTATTAAATAACATTATTTGAAAAATCTATTTCTTAAAGTACACATAAAAAATCTTGTGCAGATTTACAGTTTCTTAGTTTCTGGATAATTTCTTTCACAAGCTAGGGAGGGCGTCAACCCCGACCAAGGACTACCCACTACCTCAGGTATCCCGAAGACACAAGATATCTTGATGATTTACGTTCTGGCGTTTGAGAGCTCTAATTCCACAGTTTCATTCACATACATCAAATCATCACAAAATGCATACTAAAATCATTTCAAGGACATATTATTATTATTATTATTATTATTATTATGGCATCTCATGTCATCCAAAAATTTTACAGATTTAATTACTCTATTACAAAATAATTGTTACATTGGAATTACAAAAGAAGAGGGGCAAATTTATAAGTGCAAGGTTGAGAAGATGGATTCATAGTAAAAATGTAGTCAACAATCATAACTAACAATAACTTGGAAATGAATTGGTCATCCAAATTTGAGAGTATTGTGAGAAGAGAGTTTCTATTAGGTTAAATTTGACTCGATGAAACAATCAAAGTTGTTAGGTCAAAAATATTGGTTTAGGGTACAATGTATTGGTGGCTAGTGGTTTTAGAACCCATGGATTGCATGTTATGAAATCTCCTAAAAGGTTGGTGACACTCCATTGTAATGTGTCCACATGTGATGGGTGAAGGTTTGGTTGGGTTCAGGAGATTCTTCGGCTTGGCCATGTTTGTCCAAGGAACTAATAGATCTATTCGTTGGTTTTCCTTGATTTGGGTTTTCAAGGATAAAATCTTGTTGATGTTATGTTCTTGGTTATTGTTTTTATTTTTCACGCATATGTTATTTTGGTTATATGTTGTATCATATCTTTCATGTCGTGTCATAGAAAGGTTTTGCCTTCGAGGGGAAACCTTAGTTGCTAAAGGATTGACTTGTTTTGGGCCTCTCGTAGATTTGCGATAAAAAAATTTAGTAGGAGCTCTACAGTGGTAACTTTTTAATTATTGAAAGAACCGCTAGCATTTCCAAAGAGGAGATTGAAAAATTCAATGGATAAAATTTTGAGTTGTGGAAGCTCAAAATAGACGATCTTCTAGTGGATAAGAATAGATTGGGAAAAATTAAAAACAAAGGTGATGAGTGATATTTTCGTTTGTCTATCAAATTTGGTATTGTTGAATGTTTCTAGAAAAGACACTGCAAAGAAGATGTTAGGATAAAATTTACTCAATGAAAAAGTCAAAGTTAGTAGGTCAACAGCGGTGGTTTAGGGCACATGTTATTGGTGACAAATTCTAGACGATGTGGCAGTTATAATTTGGACTCCTCTTATACAGCAAAAGAGGAGAAAAAACCTTTAGACTCCTCTTATACAGGAAATATTGTGCAATATCGTAATACATTTAGTGAGCCTTTGGTCGAGCAGAATTATATTTAGGCATTTCCCTCCAGGCGTAATGTACTTATACGGAGATGTGAACAGGATTGTAGTCATTGGTAAACAACAGATTGGGTTACCTGTCATTTCTAAATTCTCCTGCAATTGATAGATGTTTTGGAATCTTGTGACTCTGTTATATGGCTCAAATCTTCTCGATTGCTTATAACTTTTTCTATGCATGCTAAGACTTTTCCAGAGGCTTGTATAATATGAATTCTGTGTAGAAATAATTTGTCTTATTTCGTTATTGATGGATGACAACTTAAAACTGCTACGTGGACGTAATAAGAGATATTATGTGAAGGATGCACCTCTCGCTTTTACTTGTTAAGATAATATAAACATATATAGGAGTTAGATATCTCGCTTTGTCGTGACTAGAAATATTCAAATGCCATGCTTTACAATGGTTAACGTCTCGCTTCATAATGCATTTCCTAATGAAACTCCAAATAGTTGGCTACACCTCTCCATGATTATCATGGTTTTAATCAAGCATTCATTGCGTGGCCCACATGCTCTTGCGATCCCTGGAAATCATAAAACTGAATGGCCTTGTAACGATTTTCTCATAATTTGTATTTCAAATCATATCAATTAAAGAAACGGGATTTTCCACGTTGGTCTAAAAATTTACGAGCCTCACACCAACACATCTCTTTAAATTGTTTGAGTGTACATTAAAGTAGTTATAACGGATTCACGTAATTTCAATTTCGGCAAAGTTATAGTAATTGGATTATAAATCATATGACCGTGATTGTTAACTGTTAGAGATTGAAATTTCTAACAGTAGTTTCTTTTTAAAGGTGGAAAGTTACATGTACACAGTTCGAATACAGTGGAGAATATAACTTTTTAAAAGTGGAAATTTGCATGTACACAGTTCCAATACAGTGCAGTTCGAATACAGTGGAGAATATAACTTTTTAAAGGTGGAAAGTTGCATGTACACAGTTCCAATACAGTGTACAGTAAAACTTTCAATTTGTGGAAAAATAGTCGAAACGCAGTGTCTAAAATTTCCATAAAGTTGAAACTTTTTCAATATCAACATGATCTCCCTCGAAGTAAGTATTGTAAGTTTGTTGAAAATATTGTATACACATAAGTTAATTAGACATTTAACATGGAGGCATAAGTTAACCATAAACTATCATTTTCCATGTTATTATTTATTTATTTGAATAAAAAATATTCAAAACTTAATGTCTAAGTTAAATACTAGCACAGCCGTGAGTACTCACGGCTGGTGAACGCCGAAAGGCTTACGTTGGGTGGCATTTAAGACGCAGGCAAAACCTAGCATGGAATTGAAAAGCGGAAGCGGAATCGTGGGTAGAGGAAGCCATAAGCATCCGCCCTGGTTAAAAAATGACGGCTCACTACAAAACGTTTTAATTTGCATCCAATTCCACACCAATGAAACGGCAGCAGTTCACATGCAAGTAATTTTTCAATTTTATTTAGTAAATGTGAAAAAGTAATCACATAAACGGACGTCTTTATAAATGAGCGGAAGTTAATTTATCAAAATCTCATCCATTGATTATAGAGGACGACGAAGAATATGCCAGCATCTTCAATTGCCAACCCTAGGATTGAAATTTATGATTAAAAGGTGATTAATTCTGCCCATTGTCAATAGGTATACGCCTTTCGGCGTAACAAGCTATTAAATTTTATATTATTATTGTTTATTTTAATGAGTCATTCAAATTTAAAAAAGGCTGGGTATAGTGAAAGAGTATAACAAAATATGATATTAAAAAAATTATATTATTATTTTTAATTTTAATAAGTAATTTTAATTTAAAAAGATATTGGATATAATGATGATGATGATTAACTTCCACATAATAGACCTATTTATTGGATCTTATGAGGGTAAGGGATTACTTGCAATTCTTTAGAATTTTGTTTCTGTCTTAGAAAAGCACTAAGAAAAGCTTTCCAAGATCAACATAGTTTTGTTGAGTTAAAAGGTCAAGAAGGTTGGTAGTGTGAGAAATATTTTGAAATTGAGATCTAATCTAGACAATCTAGAAAGTCCTTTTCATATTCAACCTTCTTAGTGTCACAAAGGTGACACACTCTTTCATCCCAGAGCCTTTTCTGAATTGACCCACGTCCAATTTCACTATGGAGCTAGTTAGAATTTGTTCTTATCTTAGCATTGCTCATTTTTTTCTATACACTTGTCAAAACAAAGAGATAATTTTAATCTTGTAGATTAGGGTTGATTACATCTTTATAATTCCTTAATTTTATTTTTTCCTCTAACTCTTTGTCACACCACATTTTCTCCTTAAATTTTGATTTAATGATGTTTTTAATAGTATCCTTATTCTACAAAATAGTCTCTTCCATGATTCCCCAATGACTTAGCCAAGATCGGGTATCTTTATGCCAGCTAGCTTGAGACTAAGGTAGGTGGTAGGGACGAGATTTTGAGTCAAGTTTAGGAAGCCTCTTCTCTTCCATGTTGTTTAACTTATTCTTATAGAATAGGTATCTAATCATAGCACTTCTTTGAATGGGGCAAAGAATTTCCTCTAAAACGAGGATGGGATATGACGTATTTACTTTAATTTTTAGATTATAGGTTATAGAATTCTTTTGGATTTTCTATATCTTTCTCGAGGATTCTTGAGAGATACTACAACCCTAGACTTCACATCCATATAGAATAATAAGCGTAAAGAGAAGTTTCTTCTTGTCCCATATCCAAAGATCTGTTGATTGAAAATTGTTTTCAAACCCATAATAAGTTTTTCGTCACCCAATAATCTTTTTCTCAATGCTATAATTCCACTTGGTGAATATGGATTCCAAGATATTTGCATGAAGCCACTTTCTCCAAGTTTTTGTTGTCATATACAAAGGTATCATAAGTGGTCTTATTGGATTTAATGATCATGACCTTCTTCTTGTCACTATTAACTGTCATACCAGTATTGGAGCAAAAATCCTTGAGGATTCTTAGTTGCTTTCCAAGATCATGGGAACTCCTTACCATAAGAACATATCATCATCATAAAGAATTGTATTGATGACTAGACTAATTACAATAGGGTCAGCACAACTTCGCAATAATATTCTCATACATCCTTATTGCATAAACCCAAAAACACTTTTATCTCTTCCAACCTATCCCAAAAGTTTTTAGTAGAAATCTTATAAAAAATAACAAAATATCATAATTAAGAAATTTATATTTAAATTAATTAATGTACACAAATTATTAACTTTAAATTAAAAAACAAAAATATGAACATTTGTTATAACAAATAATTTTAAATTTAAATTATATATGTGTGAGAAAACATCGGTTATAAAAAAAAAAATTAATTTGAATTAAAAAAATAAATTTAATTTTAAATTATATAAGAACAAATAATAGATTTTTTTTTTTAAATTAAACCTTACAAATTTAATTAAATGATAAATGAAAAACATCTTTTTAAATACTAATAAATACTAATCACCAAAGGAAGCGTCCTTCTGATCATCCTAAAGACTATACTACATAAAATCACTTACTATTTCTGATTACACTTTAACACAATAATAATTGGTTTCCCTCTTTTCTTTAAGAATACCAAATTATGATACAAATATTTACGTCGACAGGCGTATACCTATTTGAGATGGGCATAACTAATGATCTTTTAATCTTAAATTCTATGATTATGCGTTGAAGACGCTGACATATTCTTAGTCGTCCTCCAAAATCAATGAGTTAGATTTATTGTTGATAACTTCTTTGCATTTATAAATGCTAACCTGTTTACTTTTTAACATTTACGTAATCATATTAAGAAATTACTTTAATATCATATGATTGCCACATTTAAATGATTAACTTTTGGAATTCTTCCATTGTCCAGTTTCTTCATGCACAGGCTTGGCTTTTTACCAACCGCTACTTAGTGGGCGTTCACGAAAGGCGACTTAGTGACTGTGCTAGTCTATAATATTAACAATTAAGATAAGAAGATTTTAGCAATACCAATTGGTAATCCAAGAATGTCTTACGACCAAAGGGCATTTCACTCTTTACGTTCTGCTAGCTCCACGTGAAACTATTTTGCCAATCACATTAAGAATCATGCGAAGCGAATTGTTTTTTTCACGTCTCCCGATAGAACGCAGTATTTACTTTGGTAAAGGACAGTTGGAGTATAAAACACCGTAGGTGTCTGACAGTCAAACGATACTCACGTGAAGCAACCAACTTCCCGGAAGAAGTCTAACTTTGAAATTTGTTTTAAAATGAAAGCAATGTAATTGACAGGCAGACAAGATTATCAACTACAACGTTGCATCAGGAGACTGCTATAAATACCAATCATCTATAACCATTTTATACGACACAGTTCGGCTTTTGGAGCTCTTTACTGCCACGCACAAGATGGCTCTACTTTCCGGGATGTCTTTAATTTGCAAGTTATTGCTGGTTCTGATTGTTAGCTGCATTTATGCTGCAAATCCGTCCGCTGCATCATACCATAAGTCCCCACCTCCGAAGCCTTATCCTTATAAAACACCTCCTCCCCCTCCATCCCACGTCCATTATAAGCCGCCCTCTGTACCTACACCCGTCCCCAAGCCCCCAGCAGTGGAAAAACCACCACCTGTGTATAAAAAACCTCCTACTAAGGCGGTGCCAGTTTCTCCTTCTTACAATTACAAATCTTCGACACCTCCTCCCACGGTGGACGTTTCACCGCCAAAACCAACAGCTACTCCATATGCTAAGCCTCCGCCAGTTCACAAGCTCCTTCCTCGTCCTTCCCCACCAAAATCGTGGCCAACTCCTCTTCCTCCACATCACAAATCTTTTCCAGTGACCAAACCACCAAAAGCTACTCCATCCTCACCAGAAAAACCATACGGATACAAATCTCCTCCTCCCGCAGTACCTACTTTCCCCCATCCCCATCCTACTCTCCCCAAAGAAGTACCTACTATCCCCTCACCACCTACACACCACTACTCTTACAGGACTCCTCTTTCCCCACCATATTAGATTCTGCAAAGAAAATATGGTACACTATTATCCATTGTCAATTGATAAGGTACACTATTATTCTTTATAAGTATTGTTTGTTCTATTGTTTGTTCTATTGTCTATCTTTCTTATATGATCTTCGATATCTCCTATAGAATGTATGGTTTTCATGCCAATCTTGAGAAAATTTATGTCAGTAAGCATTGACTATTACAAACCTAAATCCTCTGCATTAATGCAGAATTTGTATAGTTTTACTCCTGCTACTGTTGATTGTTTTTGGCGTTAAAACTACAGATTCCTTGATGTGTGTAGATCGACCTCATTGCAGCCTTTTGGCTCCTCTCGATCTTACAATATGTGTATGTTTGCTTTCAGGTTATTAAGGAGACATCGTTGAGAAGATGAATATATTACTCATTTAGCTGTAGACGTTGGTGAGCTGCTTAGAGACTAGAGAACCATATCAGCCAGAAGTTCGTTCTGTAATCTTTGTTTTGAATGATGCCATTCTGCTATTTTATAATAAAATCTCCTGATGTTGTAATAAAGGATACTATGTACTTGTTTCTATTTTCAATCATATTAATATTTTGGTCGCAGTAAAATGTAGAGCATCAAGTAAGTATACGCCCATTAAGTGCATAATCAAATTGGAAATTTTCATGAATAGCCCCACCATGGAAATTATATAAAGCCATACATATTTGGAATAAGTCTGAGCAATGCCGATGGTGTATACTACTGATGTTGATAAGAGAGATATATTAATGTAGACTAGATGGACAAACTTGCATCACAAAGACTAATCTAACTAAGAAATTCAAAAAGACTACACTAATACATGTGTATGCATGCCAATTGTGCAGAGCAAATCAAGTGTGTACACAAGAAATCTGAGTTAAGGTTAAGCATCCGCTTGAGGAAAGTCTAACTTTCTTGATTTTTTGGTCATAGAAGAAACTTATATTCTTGATAGTAGCAAAATAAACTTATATTGATAGTGTATGATTAATTGATTAGAGAGATAAAACGAAGGATTGCCACAATTAAAATATTATAAAAACTTTCGAATTAGATATTGCTTTCTCATTTAGCTCATACTTAATGTGATATGCTAGCTTCAAATGAAGAGTCAAAAGGTTGCAAGAATAATAAGTTATGGTTACCAGTGTTTTATGCATGCAAATGCAAGGATGGCCTCACTGTCCTAAGAAAAGCCAGAGTCTGTTATCTTTCTCAAAATTTTACATTAAATCATTGAAATGGACGGATTAGACAGCGTATGTGATCGTTGAGAACTTGGTTAAATTTTCCTTCTCATCATTCAAACCATCAGTCTCTGCCTTGCGAGCATGAGTAAGTTCAAGTTCAAGAAGGCTTTATAGTGTTGCTTCACCATCTGCATTCTCGCTTGAAGCTAAATAAGTCAATAGATGAGGAAACCCAAGCTTTGTGGTCACTTAGTGTGTATGGTATTCTCCTATGAGAAGTTTCAATGGTAGAAACAACATTGTTTACTCATTTGGAAGTAACTAATTACCTCAATCAAAACTTAATCGAGTTTAAAAGATGAATAGCACAATAAGTTGTCGCGCTCACTTGTCCCATGTATTACTGAATTCTTTCGTTACAAAAATGGTCACACTCAAATCTGAATCTTATCCATTCGTGTTATATATATATATATATATATATTATATATCTGTTACATCTAACCAAAAATTTATATATTAATAAAATTTTAAATTTATGCTTTCAATATCCAAAGATTTATGGTAGTGATTGTCGATCTTGGCTATTTTGTTTTTAAAGTCGTAAGAAATCTAGGTGACTATGTCCTAATGCTTTTAAGTATCAAAGCTTTTGATATTCTCATATGTAATGTAGTGATTTATAGTTTGTCTCATTTTTATTTTTATGTAGTGAACTTAAAAAATTGGAAGACATGCTTCCGAAACATGTGGAAGGTGAATTTAAACATGTTACAATTGCTTCCTTATAAAAAGGTGAAGGTGACAATTGGTTCCTTATAAAACCTTTACTGTTACAAGCAATGTTTCTCACCCTCCCTCCCATTTTTTTTTTTTAATGTATTCACAATGCAGGTAACTATGAGTGGGAATGAATTTGTAGTGAATCCTGAGAAGGGATTCATTTATGGATATGGAAAGGGAATGAATGTTTATGTATATAGGAAGGAATTAGTTTTTTAATTTGCTGCAGGACTTCATTGTTTGGCTTTCTTGTTTGGATTCTGCATGATCTTGGAAGATTTCAGGGGGTCTTAGAAAGTGATGAAAATGCGAAAAACAAAAAACAAATGGTCGAACATACGCCTTCTAACACTAATTATGGAGCTCCCATGAGTAGATTCAGAACCGAAGAGTCGAGTTCAGAGATAATGGTCAAAATGGAAGGACTTATCTAGAACATGCTGAGTTTGTTTCAGTGATCAAGAATCTCAAGGACCATAAGTGAAAATGGGCAGGATGATTCTGACTCTAATGAGGTCGTCACCAAAATATGGTAAGCCTATATATGGGAATTGTTCATTTTTTATGGTAGGAATTCATGTCAGAATTCAACGTGACATAATACTCTAAATTTTTCCATCATTTTTTGAGTTTGTCATTGCTCAAACAATAGCGTGGAAATTATGTCTCAATCATCAAAGGCTGGACGTTGCTCTCAAAGTAAAGGGGAAATGTCAATGATGTTGTTTCTCCTCCTCCACGTTCAAGTGCCGGGGTCATTTCTTTTTCTGTTAGAAGTGAAATTGCCATCACCGGAAATAGAGCTCCAATAGTAGGAAAACAAACAAATACAAAACAACCAAATACAAGATACAAACAATTTGAAATTAAAAACAAATCTAGCTATTTTTTAAAAGTTTTTATTTTGTTCTTAACACAAAATTTTCATTGTGCTTTTAACTTACAGATTTTTCTTTTAACTTACTTCCCATATTCATTGGAAACAAGTGGAAGTTCAGATTGTTGGGGGTTAGCCTGGTCTTGTTTTCGGTGAACAGGCTTATGGATCGAAACACGACTGACAGGGTTCCCGAATGCAATGGAGTTCTATCATTCCAAACACAAAGGGAACATGGCCAGCGTAGACGTAGAGACGTAACTGCAGTGGGAGCACAACACAAGCC
>ML799536.1:169545-184431 GCA_009831015.1 Picea engelmannii
GAGATCTTTGGATTCCTCAATGGCTATTACAACTGGATCAAACTTTGTAGGTAAGCTTCTAAGTATTTTCTCTACAACCTTTTGATCTTCAACTATTTCTCCATATGATCTAAGCATATTTATTATTGCCATTGCATGAGTGAGGAATGAATCTATTGAATCTGTATCCTTCATTTGTAAGTTTTCAAAATCCCTTCTAAGCATTTGTAATTTTGCTGTTTTTACCTTGCTTGTGCCTTGGTATGCTGTTTGAAAACTATCCCATGCCTGTTTTGATCTTGTAGCAGCAGCTACTTTAGGAAAAATTGATTCCTCCATTGCTTGCTGAATAAAAAACAATGCTTTGGAATCCTTCTTCTTATTCTCCTTCAACAAATCCTTCTCAGCTTGTGAAAGAGCCTGATAGGCTTGCTGGTCTGCTGGTTCAGGAAACCCATTTTCAACCAAATCCCAAACATCCTGGGAACAAAACAGGGTTTTCATTCTGATACTCCAGTAGTCATAATTTTTKCCATTAAAAAYTGGAATCTGGGGTTGTAAAATGCTTCCAGTTGCACCTGCCATGATTTTTTWAAATCAAATTTGCTTCCTTTTACTATTCTTCCTCTATTGCCTTTTCCAATCTCTGTCAATCCTTTATATGATTAAAACCCCTAAATTTGACCTCAAGATGCAGGCTCCAGCAAACCCTTGCAACCTCCTAATATGTATGTGGCTGGGGGGACTCCTCGCCTCTTGCTGCTACAGCAGGCGCGACATTACCAGAAACCCCAAGAATTTGTTATTTGGAATCATTATTCGAAGGTGTAGTTCGGCTCCATGGCTCGTACCAAGCAGACAGCGCATAAGTCCACCGGAGGAAAGGCTCCCAGAAAGAAGCTTTCCACCAAGGCTGCTCGTAAGTCTATTCCCACTACCGGTGGTGTGAAGAAGCCGCACAGATATCGTTCCTTGAAACCAGGGAATCTATTCTACAAATCCCAGCTCGATTGAAAAATGAAAAGCTGTATTCTACTCCTCAAATTTCGTCATGTAGAAATACATCAGATGACGAGTGGGGAAACAACATCCACAGATTGCATACGCATATAAACCGGGGAGTGTCTAAACCGGTTATAAAAAGGCATAGCTCTGATACCACTTTGCTAGATCAAATGCTTCCAAATACAAATTGCCCACACAGATAAAACAGAACAGAATGCCTTACAGTTTATATTATAGTTTATATAAGAGGAATTAAAATAGAGTACATTCAAAAACAGAGTAAGAGCAACGTCTATTCATTCCAGAAAACAGAGTACAGCAGCTGCTTCAATTTACAAAAACAGAGTATGTTTCTTAAGACGGGAGAAGCTTCACACATACGCTAACTAGCAGAAGCGTCCATATATCTAGAAGAATGTAGAAGAAGGAGGGAAGAAATTAATGCGGGAGTTGGAGAGTTGTTGACAGAATTTAATGGCAGGGGAGATTAATAAGTTTAGCATCCACGTCACCAACAAAGCCAAGAAAATTTGGTTCAGAAGGTTCACGGAAGGTTAACCCCACCGTGTGTGTGAACTGTGCTTCTCTTTTACACAGAGTAGGGGAAATAATCGATCTGGTGGAGAGAGGGAACTCATAATGCCTCCATGATTGTGGATCTATTTAATAGTTTAAAAGAGAGTCCTTGAGCCAACAACAAGTTCTCCAAATCATAAAGGACAACATGAGCATGGTACAGAATTGCATGAAACAACAAGCAGATCCACATCGTAGTGAAAGAAGTTTTTAAGTAGGGGATTGGGTGTTTTTAAGACTACAACCATACAAACAAATGTCCCTCAAGAAATCCAAGAAAGATAATAAATCATCGCCAAAGTAATATGGCCCTTATAAAGTGTTGCAAAAGATTGGTACTATGGAATACAAATTGGAGTTGTCTGCATCTTCACGAGTTTCCATGTTTCATGCTTAAAGAAGGTTATAAGTGACAAGATCTGAGTTCAAACTATATTGTGATAACTCGAAGAAGAAGGAAAAATCATATTGAAGCCTGAAGCCATCACTGATAAAAGAATTTGCCAGCTCAGGAATAGACCCATTTCAGAGTATCTCGTTAAATGGAGGAAACTACCAGCTGAAGATTCCACTTGGGAAGATGAGTCTTTTATACCAAAGCATCCAAAGTTACTCAAGCATTGCGGACAACACTTGTCTCAAGGGGAGAGGAATGTTAAGCCCTAAATAGTGGCTCATTACCCCTTAATCGGGGCATATTACATTAGTAATGTTATTTTATTTATGTCATCTTGAGTCCATTAGTTGTAATTGTACCTCCTAGTCTCCTATATCTACCAAGGAGGCATTGTCAGTTGGAATCATGTGATACTTGAACATTTATGTGGTGTATAAGGAGGTTGCCCCCTCGAACACGCTTATTCTCTGAAATTATCTCTTTTTTAAACCGTTGATTACTTATTCTCAGGTTTTTCTATGCTATGTTGATATTTGGTTCATAACAAATGCTAATTGCAAATGGTATGAAATTATTAAAACTTTGGTTTGAATACTCTATTTCCATGCAAGTATTAATAATCCAAGGAAAATTGATTACTAATAGTCCATGTTAATAGTCCATGTTGCTGAAGGGAAGGGACTAATAGGGGGTGATGAATACCAAATATATGTGTTTGAAGGCTTGCATCGTAAAACCTACTACCCAATCTCAAGAAAAAGGAAACCTTGCGGGAAACAGAAAGCTCCTCCATAGTTAATCGATTTTTGTTGGAACTGCAAGGTCTCATAAAAGCACCCATGAGATAGTTTTGTTCGTTTCTAATTGTCTCCTACAACAGGAATATGGAAATGGATATAGATTCAGATTAAATTTTTGGGAATAAGAAGGATGGGTGTAGTGATCCAATCCACAGATTAAGGTTAAACACTAAAGACTTACGTCTGTAGAGTAACGTTGTTAGGGCTCAATTTCTCGCAGAAGATCCCATATCGGGACAAATATCTCCCTCTTCAACCCAAGAGCCTCCAATGGTGGACAAAGTCATTTTTTGTTATTGAGGAGATCATATCAATTTTTTTCTCAATGAATTGTTCACATATAGAGGAATGCGATGATTGACCATTTAACTTAGATCCTAACGTGCCTATCAATAGTGACAAAGGAACTTTCAACATGCAATCGTTTCAAATGCATGATGCCCTTCAAAGTGAAATATAATTTTTATATATCCTTGTTTGAAGGAAAGATAGATGCACAAGCTTTAGAGAGATGGTTAATGATTTACTATAGGGTTATTTCTTTGTTTATCGTTTCTCCAACAACAACTAGAAGATTACATTCACACTCTTGAAATCCCTTCCCCATTTCAAATATTGATGGCACACTTATTATGTGCAACATGTTCATAATGATTTTGAAACATATGGAATAGAACCTACTTAGGGGGATTTTGATGATGCACCTAAAGAGAATTATTTATTTGTTGGAAAATAGCAAGGCTAGTGCACGAGATGGGCAATGTTGTGGCAAGGGAAAGACTGAACTATGTTGGAGTATCCCAATGTATTTCATAATCCATGTACTATGGACTTTGAGTATCACTTGTTTGTAAAATGTTGCAATGATCTATATCTATACATCTAAATAAAACCATGGTTTCTAGACATCTCTTCACTATGAATCACATATTGATATACTAACAAGATTGTGAAAAAAATGTGGTAACATGATGAGATACAATTATTGATGAGCCACTATTTATTTTGGTTATAATTACTGGTAACATGTTGTCATACCCAATGGGACAATATTGTTAAATTATGAGCTTGATTTCTTATGCAGATTAATTCTTTTATTTTCTTCAACACTTTGATTCCAGCTTAATACACTTCAACAATACCAAATCATAATCGAATAGCAATAACTATGTAGATGAGTAAGCATGCACATCGACAACACATATACCTTGGGGAAACCCTATACAGGGATAAAACCCCCAGTAAACGATAGTCCTTTATTGCATTAATAGTGTAATATCACTTACAAATATGCACCATGAATGTTATGCTCTTAAAGAGCTTGCCAAAATGACTCTAGTTCGAAAATATAACTAGACTTGATACTTCAGTCAGAAATCAACATTACACTTTAGTTCAAAAATAGAACTAGACTTAAGTCTTCAGTTGCAACTCAGCATTACACTTTAGTTCTAAAATAGAACTAGGCTTAAGACCTCAGTTGCAACTCAACATTACACTTTAGTTCTAAAATAGAACTAGACTTGAGACTTTAGTTATAACTCGACTCTTTTCAAGGAAATTCAAAATTCTCTTCATGGTGGATAATGTTACACATGCCAACACACTATATCAATACATTTATATCATTTGCAATATTAGGAATATCGTTTATTTCTAGCTCATAGGAATTTTATATTCATCCTAAATTTTGCTAGATGCCTTGAATTTTTCTCATGGATCACAAGGTTTGACTAGGCTCACAGAGGTTGTATATTCCCCCTGAATTTTGTACTAGTCTATCTATGCTCAAAGAGGTTGTACGTTCCCCCTGAATTTTGCACTAGACTGTTTATGCTCATAGAGGTTGTACGTTACCCCTGACTTTTGCATTAGAATCACATCGCATCTCATTCGTCTTGACTTTTGGTTCGACTCACAGAGGTTGTATGTTCCCCCTGGATTTTGTCAATACCTCACAAGATTGGTTGATTCTCCAAATCTCCCTGGATAGCCTCAGGGTGGCCCATATGGCCTCTCATTGGAGAATCATTGTCGATGCTACCAAATTTAAAACTCCCTCTCAGTGAGGGAGTCATTCTTAACCATGCCAAGCTTTCTTCTCAGCTGCACAAACTGTCTCGAGGTCAGAGGTTTGGTCAGGATATCAGGTACCTTCTCGCTCGTGGCTATATACTGTAACTTTACAGTTTTCCTTTGAACCAAGTCTCGAATGTAGTAGTTAGTACCTCATGTCAATATGTTTTGACATGTCATGAAATATTAGGTTCTCTTTCAATTTTATGCAACTTTGATTATCATAGTGAACCACCCTCGTCTCGATATTGTCACCAAACAACCCAGAAACCAATTTTCTGAGCCATACTTCTTCCTTTCTAGCATCACTTGCTGTAATGTACTCAACCTCTGTTGTACGTTGTGTAATGGATCCCTGCTTCTAGATTGACCAATAGATCATAACGGATCCTAAACTAAATCAGTATATGAAAGTACTCTTCCAATCCACTGGGCTTCCTCCCTACTCAACATCTGCATACCCATGCATAAATAAAGCACCACTGGATGTATATCTCAGACCATACATAATGGTCCCCATGAGATATTTGAAGATGTGCTTTTCTGCAATCCAATTTCTATGTCTCAGTTCAGTCATGAACTGACTCATTGCAATCACTGGATAACATATATCTGGGCTACTGTGGATCATGGACATCAACGATCCAATTATTTGTCTATACATGGTAGGATCCACCAATTCTGAACCTGTTTCAGAATCATGCAGCTTCCTCAGGTTGGTAATCATCGGAGTAGACATGGATTTGCAATCCATTGTACCAAACCTCTTTAGTACATCCACTATGTATTTTTCTTGTGCCATAAATATCTTGCCCTATCTTTGCCATACTTCCAATCCTAGGATGTAATGCATCAAACCTAAGTCTTTCATCTTGGATTCTAAGGTTATCTCCCTCTTACACCAAGCTATTAGCCTTTCATCTCATTCTAGCAAGAGATCATCAACATACAAGATTAGTATAAAAGGTTGGTTACCTCTTACCTTGAAGTATAGATTTGCATCAACATCACTTTTATGAAATCATAGGCTTTTAAGAAAGCCATCAATCATGTCATACCAAACTTTGGGAGCTTGCTTAAGACCATACAAGGCCTTCCTTAGCTTTCATACATGAGTCTGTTTGTTATGTAGTATAAAACCATCTGGTTGTTCTACAAAGACCTCATGTTGAGTCTTTCCATTCAAGAATGTTGTTTTTACATCCATCTAATGTAGCTTCCCACCAATAATGAGAGCTAAAGAAATAATAGTTCGAATGGAGGTATACCTGGCTACAAGACCAAAATTCTCTTCGTAGTTGATTCCTTCTTTCTAAGTGAAACCTATGGATACAAATCTTTTTTTGAACTTTTCCACACTTCCATCAGCTGCATGTTTGATCTTATAGATCCATTTGGAAGAAACCACTAATTTTTCTTTTGTCCTCAACACAATGTCCCAAACATTTTTCTTTATAATAAACATGTATTCCTCAAGCATGGCATCCTTCCATACTTGCAATTTATTTTCTTATTCAAATGAAGAAGGTTCGGCATCACTAATTCTGCTCATTAGTGCAACATAGCCTCCAAACCTATGAGGCCTCTTCCTTTCCCTGAAAGTTCCTTTGGGAGAAGCTATCCTTTCTGCTTCCTGCACTATTTATTTAAGCCACCCTGGATCCTTTTGGATGGAGGTTCCTCAAGAGTTATTTCTAACACTTCAATAGGTTCTATGGGCTCATTAAATGGCCCTTCACGAGGTTCCTCCCTCTGATCATATGACTCTTCATTTTTAGAAGAAGGTGAAGTTGGATGAACTGCTTCTAATTCATGTTGAAGCTCTCTTGATTTCTTAAATGTGGCTTCTTCATGGAAAGTCACATCTCTTCTTACCTCTATTTTTCTCTGACCTGGTACATAAATCCTATAAGCCTTGGAGTTCTCACTGTACCCCACAAAAACCCCTTTCTTACCTAAGGGTTCCATCTTTGTCCTCTTTTCCTTAGGGACATGAATATACACAAGAAACCTAAATATCCTTAGATGGCCTACGTTAGGTTTGATCCCAGAGAATACCTCTGAAGGAGTCTTTTCCTTCAAGATATCACGTGGACACCTGTTATGAATATACACGGAAGTGGAGGTAGCTTCTGTCCATAAACAATTTGGCAGATCCTGGTCAAACATCATTGATTTCACTACCTCACAAATAGTATTGTTTTTCCTCTCAGCAACACCAATTTTATGAGGGTTATATGGCACGATCAACTATCTCTTGATTCCTGCTCACTTGCAGAAATCCTCAAACTGGAGAGATTCAAACTCTCCTCCATTGTTTGTTCTAAGGATTCTGATGTGTTTCCTTGTCTTATTTTCAATAAAGGCTTTATACTCTTTGAATTTATAAAATGTATCACTTTTAGATTTAAGAAAATATATCCAACATTTTCTTGAGTAATCATCAATAAAAATGACATAATACAAACAACCACTGAGTGAGGGAGATGACATGGGACCACATACATCAGAATGAACCAAATATAAGATGCCCTAATCTTTGTTGTCACTACTAGGAAATTCTTTCTTTATATTTTTACCTAGCATGCATCCCTTACAAATTTCATTTTTACTAAGATAAATAAAGGGCATGCCACATACCATGTTTTCTAGATATAAAAGAGCTTTGTAATGAAGATGTCCATTTCTTTTGTGCCACAACTCGCTGGAGCTAGTCGCATCATGAGCCAATGCCTAAACTAATTGTCTCGACACGATGTACATTCCTCCACTATGAGTTCTGATGGGTTCTGTTGTACTTAAGTGCCTACCTTTAACCCATATTAATTCCTTCCTTTCCTAGAAGATCACCTAATATCCCTTGTCCTCAAGGGTTGAAATTGATAGTATATTCTTCTTGAGCCCTGGAACATATAATAATTCATCAATATGAAGTCTAGCCCCAGATTCCAATCTAAAGGAGATAGAGCCTAATCCCTCTATCTTGTAACATTTGTCATCCCCAAGATCAACCTGCTCTACAAAAGATTTTGTCTCGAAATATGAGAGGATCTCTTTGTACCCTGTCATGTGCTTTGATTCACCACTATCTACTAACCAAGTTTTCAGCCTTGTAAAAACTAAACTAGATAAGGCAACAACCAAGTAATATTCTTTTCTATTTTCTTTCTCATTAGAAGGAATTTTTTTATTTCTTTTGGATTCATCATCCTCAACAGTTGAGTCATGATGTTTCCCTTTCCTTGGATATTTCTTTCTAAGCCAACAATCTTTAGAAAAATGACCCAACTTATTACAACTAAAGCATTTAATCTTAGATGTATCAATATTCCTTCCTTTGAATGTACCTTTGGTGTTTGGCTTCCTCTGACAGCCTTTCTGGAAATTGCCTTTCTTCTTTGACTTGAATTTTGATGATAAATATGGGTGGTCTTATTTTGTTGTCTCGCTCCTAGTAGTTGTGCGACTCTCCTCCTGAAGGCAATCATGCCATAACCTCTCAAACGTGGGCTGAATCCCTCTCCCACTTACATTGGATAAGAAAGTCTCTCATGAAGAAGGAAGATCGTAAAAAATGTCCTGCACTAAATCATCATCGTCCACTATCACCCCTGTGACCAAAAGAGGATGTCTGATCTAGGCTATCCTGAAACAAAAAGTTTCCACTAATTCAACTTTCTCCATCTTCAAATAGTTAAGATTGTGCTTAAGTGTCCTCTTTTGACTTGGATCATGTTTCTCATATAGATTCACCAAGGTATCCATACATTCCTTGGAAGTCATTAACGAACTCATTGCAGACATTATACTGTATTTGACCAAGTCAAATATGATTCCCTTGGACTTTTCTTAACTCTTCATGAAGGCCTCTCTTCCTGCATTATTCATGGTTTCCTCCAGCACTGTGGTCACATACTGCTCAAGATCATGCTCCAGCATGATATTTTTTATATGGAGCATCCACACATTGAATTTGGAAACTTCTTCGAGTCTATCCTCGACCCTGACTGAAATGGAGGATGACATGGACCTCACACTGGAAACTTAATCAAACTAGCTTGGATCTGTGTGTACCTACTGCTTCACTTCAACACATTTTAACACACCATAACCTCTGATACCATGTTAAATTATGAGCTTGATTTCTTATGCAGATTAATTCTTTTATTTTATTCAACACTTTGATTCCAACTTAATACACTTCAAAAATACCAAATCATAATCGAATAGAAATAACTATGTAGATGAGTAAGCATGCACATCAACAACACATATACCCTGGGGAAACCCCGTACAGGGAGAAAAACCCCAACAAACGATATTCCTTTATTGCATTACTAATGTAAGATCACTTACAAATATCCACCATGAGTGTTCAACTCTTAAATAACTTGCCAATATGAATCTGACCTGACAAAGACCTAAAAGACCTTGCTGAAATACACCTTTGATATGCTTCCTCTATTGTTGATATACAACACTTATATGCTTCTTTGGTATGTTGCCTCTTTATCACTGATATATGCCTCTATTGCTTCACCCTTAACCTGCATATGAAACTGTGTTGAAGAGAGGGGTTGACCTTTTCTTATATAGGCTGAAGAGGAGAAGAGGAGAGACTCAAAATAGTAACATGTTTGCATGAGTTAATCATAACTCATCTTCATACTTTAGTTCAAACTTAGAACTAGACTTGAGATTGGTTACAAATCAACATTACACTTTAGTTCAAAAATAGAACTAGGCTTGAGACTGGTATGCTTTAGTTTGAAAATAGAACTAGACTTGAGACATCAGTCACAACTCAACATTACACTTTAGTACAAAAATAGAACTAGACTTAAGACTTCAGTTGCAACTTAGCATTACACTTTAGTTATAAAATAGAACTATACTTAAGACTTTAGTTGCAACTCAACATTACACTTTGGTTCTAAAATACAACTAGAAATAAGACTTCAATTACAACGCAGCATTACACTTTAGTTCTAAAATAGAACTAGACTTGAGAGTTTAGTTACAACTCAACATTACACTTTAGTTCTAAAATAGAGCTAGACTTGAGACTTCGGTTACAAATCGACTCTTTACAAGGAAATTAGAAATTCTCTTCATGCTGGATAATGTTACACGTGCCAACGCACTAGATCAATACGTTTATATCATTTTCAATACTAGGAATATCGTTTGTTTCTAGCTCATAGGAGTTTTATAATCAACCTAACTTTTGCTAGATGCCTTGAATTTTTCTCATGGCTCACAAGGTTTGACTAGGCTCACAGAGGTTGTATGCTCTCCATGAATTTTTCACTAGTCTGTCTATGCTCAAAGAGGTTTTACGTTCCCCCTAACATTTGCAATAGAATGTCTATGCTCAAAGAGGTTGAACGTTTCCCCTAACTTTTGCATTAGACTCACATAGCATCTCGTTCGTCCTGACTTTTGGTTTGACTCATAGAGGTTGTACACGTTCCCCCTAGCTTTTGTCAGTTCCTCACAAGACTCGTTGATTATCCAAAACTCCCTGGCTAGCCTCAGGGTGGCCCATATGGCCTCTCATTGGAGAATGACTGTCGATGCTGCCAAATTTAACAAATATAAAGGTTCATGTTAAAGAAAATGTCATTTTTTTATAGATAAGCATTTTAAAATATCAAACTTGTAATGTTCAATTATATGATCCTTATTCATTTCTTGATCTATTGTTATTTATTAAGCTACATGCATGCACAATATCTCAAATGAAAAATTAAAACAATTAAAATGTAAATTAATTTGTAGCAWGAAATTATCTAGTATCATCTCTATCATGAATGCATTATTATCGTAGAAAATAGAAACTAAATCCAGGGGGGGTTGGAAAWTTTGAAAAAGAAATGAATCCACTATGTAAGATAAWTTTACTGAAGTCCGGCAATTAGGAAAYAAGGACAATAGTTGGGACAAAGAGCATTGGTGCTTGAAGGCACTCAGAGTGYTGGTTAATGGTATAAATAATAAATTATTTTTATTTAACCCTATCGCAATGCATCTTGCATCATKATATATTGGTAAACACATATATAATCAAAACCTATGTTATTATAGGATTAGTGAGCATCGTCTAGCTAATTTTATTATAAATGACAAGATTTAAAATAATTGAGTTCTCGGGGTTGGTTTTTGAATTGATTTTGGTGGCACACACACACATATCGATGCATGTGATAACATGCAACAATAGAGTGTAAAATTATTTTAGACCGACTAAAAATAGACCTTTTTCTCCTACCTATGCTAAAAGAAGAACAAGGATAAGTATCTCTACGAAAACATATTTTCTCTTGTACTGTATTTTGAATAATCATGGCATTTACCAGTGTAGTCCCTATAGTGTCATTATCTCCTACGAATATTATCTCTATAGGATATGAGAGGTATCCTTGACTACTGTAGTCTCTCATAACACTACTAAGCAATGATGAATATATTCTCTTGGATTGAGTGATTATCCTTTTCATGGTTTGGCCAAAAGGAGTAAGGAAAATTATCATGACCACCAAGGCATCTATAAGAGTTCCCTATACGTAGAATATAGATGTAGACTAGATGGTGGAAGAATACATAGACATATTCACCTCACTTATAATAGTGCCTCTACACTGTCACATAAAGCATGTTGATGATTTGACATTAATTTCTTCTCTATTGAATGGATCTATATACAAAATATCTCTTCAAGATAAGGAGGATATCAAACACCAAATTGAAGAGTTAATATAGAAAGGGGAAATTCTACGAGACTCCTCACCCTATAGGAGCCCTATTGTGCCACTAGTATAGTTTTCTCATTTTCTGACTTCGTTCCAATGCCCATCCAATGGACTCCCATGTGGCTTCTGAAAAACCCCATTTTCAGCTATTAGACAAACTCATTTTTTCGCACTCTCGATGACACAAACAACATGTTGAATATCCAATGTACCAAACTACAAAATGGATTATGTGGAGAGATTTTATGAAGTAGATGTTCGTTGCACATAATCATCATAGTTTCTACCAGCATATAAATGTCGATACAGCGACACACTTTTCTGCCACATGACATTTTCCAAGAAATCATCACCACGAAAACAATCCTTTCACTGAAATAGGTGTGTGTAACTTCCATAAAAAATCCAACATAGAGACCATTGAAATTGTGACTATAAGGGAGGCATGGCAACTCTCTACAACGCGTAGTCTGTCGATGATCAAACGATATGGCAGAAGGTATTCATCAGATGCACGATGCCATGGTCGGAAATGTTCATCGAAGTGATGATGCATGAGAGATTCAAGTCCTATCGATAAAGGAATGAACATACACCATAGGTCTGATGTTCGTATAATAAAATTAAAAAAAATCTATATTGCATTGGACATAGGGAGCAAGTTAATCTAGATGTAGATCATAAACTTCTCTATATATGATGATATAGACAATAAGGATTAGGGTTTCTATTGTTGAATAAAAACCTAATTAAATCTTGTTATATCCTCCACAACTAAAAATAACATAGTCACACTTAGGAAATACATGTTTTTCTTTTAAATTGTAATTTATGTCCTTTTACAGAAATGCATGTTCGACTTCACTAAACTGCACGCCCAAGTCTTAAAAACCCT
The DNA here is from genome assembly GCA_009831015.1 of Picea engelmannii. NCBI lineage: Eukaryota > Viridiplantae > Streptophyta > Pinopsida > Pinales > Pinaceae > Picea > Picea engelmannii. Next base: position 182,026 of record ML799536.1, read on the forward strand.
GCAATTTGACTGCTGCAAGTTTATAAGGGTGTCTTAGATAATTTTAAACATTTTTACACAATTAGATTTTCATTTGCAAACATAAAAGTGGTTGTTGTGTAAAAGGAGAAAATTCTACCTTGTAAATTGAGAGACCAAAATAGTAGAAAGTGACCTAGTGGAAATGCATGCTCGTAGTTCTATATAGCTCCAAATTTAGTTATCTAAGTTTTGGGGTGAATTTAATAACTCTCTCTCTTTCTCTCTCTCTCTCTCTCTGTGTGTGTGTGTGTGTGTGTGTGTCTATATATACAGAGTGTATTTTAAAATGACTAAGGTGTTCTACTTTGAACCAATATTCCAAAATGTTTATAAAATATAGGGTAAGACTGCCTTACTGTAAAATGCATGCCTAAGACTCATATGACCTCCAAATTGAGTGGTTCAAATGGTGGAGTTTGGATTTTATCATTTTACATATGTTCATACTTTAGTTGTGAATTTTGAAACAAAAAACCCTATGTTGTGCATAAAGGCTAATATTTGCCTTGTAAATGTAAAAAAATCCATAGAGGGAAAAATCCATAAAAATTCAAGCAAACGGGGCATGCTGAAAAATGCATGCCCTAGGAAGAAAAATACATGTATGGTGGTTTTAATTTAGATGTTACAAGTTACAAGACTATGGATTTGCTATAAAGCCTAAAGAATGAGTACTAGGGTGATTTGTGCCTAGAATTTAGTAAAGGGTTGAAATGTACATGAATGTTTGGCAACTGTGGGGACACACAAACTAAAATGAAAAAATGAGTCCAAAATGCTTGCTTGTACAACCACATCACACATAGTCTAGTTGTTAGTTTCATTTCCATAGAAAAGACCTATACAAATCATTAGAGAATACAAGGTTATATGACTAAATAATAATTAAATAAATAAACAAACATATCAACATGTACGAGACTCTAGAAAGACTAAAATGTAATATCTAATTGAGAAAATACTTGTTTTTCTTTTAAACTATGATTCCTAAATTTGTGTAGAAATGCCCATCAGAATTCAGTAAAATGCATGCCCAGGTGTTTACACACATTCAATTTGAGTGACTCAAGTTTCTGAGCATGTCTTAGATAATTTTACATGTCAATATATTTAGATTTTCATTTTCAAACATAAAAATGGTTGATGTGTAAAATAGGCAAAGTCTACCTTGTAAATTGAGAAATGCATGCTCATGTATGGTTTGGGTAATTTACAAGTTACAAGTTACAGGGTTGTGGCTTTGTTGTAAACCGTAAATACTATATACTAGGGTGATTTGTGCCCATAATTTGGTAAAGGGTTTGTTATCACACAGTTTGTAGCTAGGTCAAATGGCTAGAGAATTGAGACCAAACGGGCATAACAGGAACCTTCCCCACCCAATGTTACCTCAATGGGGAAGTTCTTTCTATTTAGGGAGGTTAACCCAGGGGAGACGTCCCCGGTAACCTGGGGTTTTGAAGATGCAAAGGTATAAAGTCAAGATTAGAGTTTCCCCTTCACATATTACCACCAAGGTCAAACAGTCCAGCTAATCAACCAATAAAGAAGTGTATGCCCAAATGAAAACACTTGCCCAAAACATGAAAACAATAATATAGTATATATGCAGGCTATAACTCAATGGGTTAGTACTTCAATGGCTATATTCTATTAATTTATAAGCAATGTAAAACAATAGATACCAATGAAGTCAACGTTTTATCAATTAGCTATGGAAAAAGCATCAATTCATCAATAACTATCAAGATGATGAGGCTAACAATGTATCCAACCAACACTTTACTCAATAAATTCTTTAAATCATCATTCAATTGCTTATCATTAAAAATGCTTGCATCAAGATGGATTATTCAAGGGTGACGTCAGCCTTATCTAGGTTAGTTTGTTAGTTAGGGTTTCAAAATTCAAATTTTTAAGAGTTTGTTTTTGACACTATGACCTCAACGTTGTGTGCCTAAGATTAGTTCCTAAGGGTATATGGAGTCAATAAAGGAGAGGACACAATATTGAAGGGGTAACAGGCTAAAGACGAGAGGGAAGGGTTATAGAGTGTTGCAATGGCAGGGACCTAGAATCAAAACCCTAGGGGAAAAAGGCTCACTCCGGTGTTGCTCAAGCAAGGCATCGTGCTCTTTCCTCCTTATTTAGGTCAAACTTGGCAAACGGATAGCATAGGAAGAGGGTTAAAACAAGAGGATTTAATGGGGGAGTGTGTTGTAAAGACAAGGCTCTATCACTAAACCCTAAAATATGGACGGCCCTAGGTGTAGATAACCTAGGCCTAGGATGTCACCCTCCTTTTAACCTTTAAAATCAAAACTAGCTTAAGGGAAGAAGTTAGATGAGTGTAGCAAAGGCTAGGCTCTATCTTCCTCCTTCAAT
>ML799536.1:199127-218254 GCA_009831015.1 Picea engelmannii
CTCTAACTCTTTATCACACCACATTTTTTCCTTAAATTTTGTTTTGAGGTTTTTTTTAATAGTATCTTTATTCTACAAAATGATTTCGTCCATGATAATAAAGGTGAAATTTATTTTTATTTTTCATTTTTCATGTCCATCTTGTTCCGTGATATATGTTTTGCACCCAACACTTCCGTCATATACATTTTGTACATGAGACTAAGTAATTTATAAAATATTATAACATTGTACCAAGATTTATAGTAATTTAATAACGCTATAACACTTTTTACTTAATGAATAGTATAAACAAATATTTAAATTTTATTCAATATTATTTTTAATGTTTTTAAATGTAAATTTGGAATTTTGGAATTTTGATTTTGTTTATGATAACAAAGGTGAAATTTATTTTTATTTTTCATTTTTCGTGTCCAGCTTGTGCACTCAACACTTCCGCCATATACGTTTTGCACCCAACAATTACAGAGTCTTAGGTTGGTGTAGTAGCGGGTTCAGATTTTTTATTTTTCATGTCTACTATTTTCAGTGATATACATTTTGCACCCAACACTTATGTCATATACATTTTTCACCCAACAATATTGCTATAATATAACATATTGTTATAATCTAACAATATTTAACAATATTGCTATAATATAACATTGTTTTAATATAACAATGTTATAATATAACAATTTTATATTATAACAATGATGTAATATAACATTGTTCTATTATAACAATGTTCTAATATAACAATGTTATATTATAACAATGATGTAATATAACATTGTTCCTGTTACCTATTTAGTGCTAAATATGCATAACAGAGTGAGTGCTAAATATGCATGCACAGAGCGAGCGCTAAACTCTGATCCAATTATGTGGACTAGCTTGTACCATTTTCTTTAATGTATACTATAACGTGAAAGTTATATTTTGAAAGAACACGCATCAAAATAATATGAAACTTTTTAAACCTATGTAATTAACAGCGATATAATTCCACATAGGTAGGTTTTATATAAAACAACAAACAACAAATTATGACGCTACACTATAATGGAAAAGATTACAGGGCATCACTAAACAACGAAAGAAAGAGGTTACAACACTATAGTGCATAAAATGAACCGAATACGATAATGGTCGAAACCAGATGTAAAACATACCGAATACCCTCATGGCAGAAACCAGACATACAATACCTACAGATAGAAAATACCTACTTAATTCACATTTTATTGTGATATTACACAGACTATGTCCATAACTACACGCCATTAACAAACAAGTTGGATTCATGCATAATGCTCTATCCATTCATTCTATTCTCTACTTCTGTTTAGATGGTCACATGTAATATCTACCAATGCGGCCTGTTTGAGCAGGATCGTAAGTTTCACGAGTACCCAAGCTTGTAAAATCAGTACCACTATCAATATTGTCTGTACGCATGTGGCCAGTTTGCTTGGCCTCTTCTGTTTGAGTTTTGTGTTCAGCCTTGGCAACATTTTCTCTCATCTCAACTTCAGATTTTTTGTCATCCTTCTTCTCATAGGCGATTTCTTTATCTGTAGGGTTATGTGAAGTAACCTTCTCCATCTACATGCATATATGAAAACAACAGTGAAGTACAGAACATTCAAATCCCAAATCCGTTGCATTCCATGCTCTATCTATCTACTAATACATGGAACATATCCATGTTAATTTTAAGGCTGGTTTGCAGTGCACATTATATCAAATTGTTTAGAAATTCGCATCTATTGGAATTTGCAATTCACATCTAGCCTTAATTACAATTCAGAACAATTCATTACAGAATTTTTGTATTGACACTTAATTATTACAATTCATTACAGAATTTTTGTATCAATACATAATTCATTGCAATTCACAATGATTCATTATAGAAATTTTGAAAACATTACATTACAATTCACAACAATTTCTGATATAAAGAATTGTTTTCTGTATTGAATTTTGTATCTATTGGAATTGGCAATTCACATATATCCTTAACATTTAAAGAACCCTAGATCTAAGATAATGAAAATAGATTGAGAATGACAAAAAAATCAAAGGGTCTCCATGCAAAGAAACCAAATGCACAGAGCCTGAAGGGATATGTGAGAAGTTCAAAATGCATAGGCTCTCCATCCATAATGCAGGGTGGTATTTGAAATGCAGGCGAAAACTGGCATGAAATTGAAAAGCCCAAACCGAATCGTGGGTAGAGGAAGAAGAATCGTGGTCACACCTGTCTGATTTAAGTATAATCAATTTTTAATCACTTAACGTGGCAAAGAGGTGGTGAGCAAGTAAATTTTTAATCTTATTACATCGCGGAAAATTTTCCTGTGAAGTCAATGGGACCAACAGGTACCTGCAATCAAATCAACGCATTGTTAAAGAGTTGTTGACGGGCAAAATTGACCGTCTGTCAACTGGGAGAGTGGAACCGGTCCGGGGTTGTCTAATAACCCAAGCTGTTTGGGATGAACCACCCTGACGGGTTTAGCGGCTCCGTTAGCCGATCTAAGTCCTAAGAAAACAAAAAAAGAAAAAAAAAAACTACTCTAAACTAACTAATCTAACTAAAAATAACTATTAAAACAAACTAAACTAATCTAACTAAAAAAAAGAAATAAAACAAACTAATAAACTAAACTAATTATTCTATATATACGATCTACTAACTAATACTATACTAACTCTAACTAACTAAATATCTAACTACTAACGGAAATATAACTTATTCACAAAATGTACAATATCTACAATTTACAGATTTGAATCAAACCTGAAAAACTCATTTATATTCTGCCCTAAGATAGAGAAAGATATTTTTTGTTGATTTTATAATTTTATGAACAGAAATAAAACAAAAACTAACTAAACTAAACAACTAATATAATAATTCTAACTACAAATCTAACTAAACATATATCTAACTAAACTACTAATATCATTCTAACAAATTAAATAACAAACTGACCTGGAGAAACGCTCCAGGTTTGTCCTGTGTATGATGATTGTCTTAGATGATCGGAGGGAGGAAACCCGCACCGAATTATCCAGGCACTCCTTGTAAACAGAAAGCTGCAGTACTCTTCCAATATAATTACAGGACAAACAAGACATAAAAATTACAACAATTTTATGATTTATAAAGCTTCACAGTTAGATAAACCCGTATGCAAAGATCTATACGAAATGCTTCAATTAACGAAGAAGAGAAATCTATGATTCATTAACTGAAACAAAGTAATTGCTGTATTTTTTAAATAATGAAAGAAATCAGATATGGATAACACATTAATTAAATCATATCATTCTGCAATATATTATGATAGCTAGAGTAGTCTATAATCAATTGCAAACGACATGCATAAACTTGAAACAAAAGATTGATATTATGAAAGCGAAAGCTGTAGAAAAACATCAACTCTTGTCTCAGTTTGTATTAGAAATCCATAGCCTGGTTCTCCCACAAGTGAGGATGCCCCTTATTACAAAAAATAATAAGTATTTAAAGACCTTCTACAGGGTAAAACATCCCTGTAGAAGTTATCAAACTATTTACAGAAAATATGGGAAGTATCCCAAGTCTGACTAAACTAAGAACCTAAAATAAAAATAAAACACACAAATATCTCCTAGACTGTCCAGCATGCCCAATGCAATTCGGATGTACCTGACAAGGGTAAAAAATGAACAAGTTACGAGGATATTTTGTTAAAGAAAATGATAAAAATCTAATTCTATAGACTAGCTACAGAATCTTGCGATTCTGTAGCTAGTCTAAATCAGACACAGAATCAACATTGAAATCAATTCAAATATTTTAAAGAATTAAATTCAACTAATAACAAGTATCTAATAGCTATTTGAAATACAAACGAATCATTCAAATCAAGATTGTTATACTAATTCGAGATAAAAAGAAAACTAAAATCAAATGACTACAGAGATGCATATACTCTGTTTCATTTGTTGCCCCAAAGTCGGGTGAACATAATCGTGATGAACAGTAATGAAATCGTTTCATATCAAATTGAAATCGATACAATTAAAACAAATCATAGGAAATTGTTATGCTGCCTCATCAACAGGAAACACGATCGAATCCAAACAAGATCATTTTCAAATCGACATAACTGTATTGACATAACAAACGATCCATGCCATGAGCAAATTAAATCAAAACTGGCACGTAAATCAACTCAAAGGAAATCATAACAGGATCAATCAGTTGATAACAGGGTTTGTAAGAGTTGTCTGGTCGTTTGTTATTGCAAATTGGGGCAGAAAAAATCATTCACGAATCATTTCTTGAATTCATTTTGAAATGACTATTACCCGAATTTCCTCATACGAATTTGACAAAAATAACATAAGTCGATCTGAGTTAACAAACTCGTTTGAAAATTAAAATTAACAGAGCTACAATCAAGTCTATTTTTGATACGAATACAACTCATAAAATCGATCATACTAACTGAAGATACATAGCAATCCAATCAAGCGAATTGAACAACTGGGGTTTAACATAGTCATTGTGAATCAAAATTGTTCCATGATTCGGGCGTAAATATCATTTGCACAGGCTTAAATGAGAATATTTTTTTCATGAAAAACAGAGTCATTCTTTCCGAATCAGAGTGAATCAGAGTTGTATTCCTGATTTAAAAAGTTATATCACATGACATATTAAAAAAATTCATAACAATCAAACTCACGAAATCATTCAGCAATCACAGCATACAAACTAACCATAATGAAATCAAATCAAAACATGATCGTACTTTAAATTTAGCATGATAACCTCTTGTTTAGATTAGATACAAACAAATCCAATCGAAATCAAACCATCGATTTCGTTAACTCAACAGACAAACAAATCAAATCCGATCAGACTAAACTGGGCATGAGCAAATCGTGTATCCAAATCTAAACTTCATTTATTTTTAGCAAAGCGAAAACAATGTACAGGATGAACAACATTACGACAGAGCCATTTCAAATGATAGACAGAGCTATTTGAAAACCAAACTCACATCATTATATTAATCCGAGGAATTCACAAAACGAAATTGATACCTGAATTCATACCTGGATGACGAGCAGACGGCTTGATCATGACATTTTGGAGTTGACAACAGCTGTAGCCGATTAAACATTTCTAAATACGATGGAACCAGTGGTTCTCTGCTTCCTATCAATAGCTCGAAGCTTGTCCCTTTGGCTCGTCAATACTGTAATTTGATTTTCCAACGCTTTGACTTTCGATTGAAGTAAGGGAACGTCTATATAGTATTGTTCCAACCACAAATCACATTGGTCACATGACGATTGTCCGGGCTTCGAAAACGTAGGTGAGGGTTTGGTTAAACTTTCGAGGGTTTCGTTAGGTAGTTTGATCCCAAGGTAGCTAGGATTATTCTTTAGGCAAGGTGGAAGATTAGAAACGAAATCATAAGGTGGATTAGAGCATAGACCCTGTGAGTAAGGGTACTCACTAGCTAGGAAGCGTTCTATGTTAGATTTTGAATCCTCACTAAGGACTATGGGCTTCTGCTCAACACTAGGTTTAGGCTTATTCCTAGCCATCCTCGAGATAAGCCAAGCATTCTTTTTACCTTTTCCATCAACAGTAGGGTTACCTCTAACCTTTTTGCTCACAGGCTTTTTTATAGCCTCAACCTTCTCAGTTATAGCATCAGGTAAGTCAACATCAGGGTCGACCGAGGGTTTAGGAGAAGGCAGTAGGACATGGAAGGGAACGGGTGGCCCGACCTTAGCTTCATTAATCGCAGACTTGTGAATCTGGACAGGGTCTGTATCATCAAAACCATTTTGAGAGATAAAAGCTCGCCGGCTATCATCGTGGAGACTTAAGTGATGAACAACGATGAGCCTGATTAGGCCATGTTGGAACTGGCTATTATCGACCTTTTCTCTTTTAAACCTTTTTGACATTTTATAAAGGCTACGCTGGAAATAAAAAGGCATATTCAATGGATACCCTATAAAATTCATTAACAAACGCAGGTGGTAGAGACAAACGAGTCCATATCGACCCTCACAAGTCACGAATTGTTTAACCACCATCAAAAGGTCATGCCATCGTGGTTTAAGCATGGAAATGGGCATACCTATGTCACAGGACCTTTCGCGAGACGAACAGTAGTGGCCATGGCACCTCTTCCACTTTTGAATTTTTAAACCAACGTTGGCCCGTGGACGGTAACCCTGTGGCAGAGCTAATGAACTCTTCACTGATTTCCAACTGAATGTCACCCACCTTGGCTCTACAGCCATCAAAAGTTAGGGCGAACTGTTGTGCAACAAATAAATTGAAACCCTCAAACCTCTAGACGAAGGTGAGCCAACCACTATCCTCTAAGTCCTTCCGGGAATTGTCGAACAATAGCAAGGCTTGGCTACCGTTCAGCTCAATTCGCACCACCGGTGCCATGGAGCCGAGCACACAGTTAACGAACCAGGGTTTGAATCATAGCATACACAGGAGAATAGTGCGCGAAGGCTTACCCGAGCTAACAAAGGTGAAATAGGGATAACGGATAGGCATTAATGACATCATGCGAAGGTGGTGGAGCTATTTCTGCCATGCATAATAGTCATTGCTAATGGTACAACCGCCGATGCTTATAGCTGTTCAACCCACTATAGTATAGTTCAACAATTATGTCACTTTCCCGACCAATGAAATCAATGGTAAGTATATAAACCAACGCGCACAATCAAAGTTATGCCATAGTTTTAAACACCCAACATACAAATTGAAATCCATACCAAGTGTTGGACCAATGTTCCAATGCGTTTTGAACTAGGTGTCATATCAAATGAAATATATCAAGGGTTTAACCATAACACTTATATATGTTTATGAAACCAATGGTCAAGTAGATCAAATCAAAGAACATATAAATCCAATTGCCAATGAATCACAAACTTAATCACTCATGAAACGAAACTACATGATCAATCAAAGAATGTCAAATGAGTGCAGATCAAAAGGTCTTGCCAACTGTATAATGATAAGTAAAATGTAAGCACAATAGGCATATCGACAAGGAGGATAACGATAGTTCAAATAATGATTTTAATGCGACTACGAAAGACCAAGTTTTCACGCTTACAGTCGTGAAAACAAAAATGAAGGTAAATGTGCAAATGTCGCAAAAATAAAAGTGTCGTTTTTTTTAGAATTGCGACGAAAAATTGATGTTTGCAAAACATTGGTGTAGGCAGCTTATTAGTCAGTGGAAAATGTGAATTGGCTGCCAACAAGAGTCTTCTGACTTGTATCACAGGTAGAAAGGTGAAACGCCGACTTGTATGCGCGCATCTGTAAAGAACACATCCCCATGCCACCAACATGTATATGAAACGTTAGCAACACATTCCACCACGACATGGTAAGGACTCTATCACTCCAAAACCTTCCACACCTGCCATTCGATAACCATAATTATTTTTGCTAATTCCCAAACGTGGCTATTTAGTGAGCATTATGTAATTTTTTAATCATATTAGGTAAAAGTAAAAAAGTAAGCATAGAAACACATGTCTTTATAAAAGCAAGGAAGTTAATTTATCAAAATCTCATCCATTGATTAGAGTGTAAGACTAAGAATATGCCAGCATCTTCCATTCCTGATCGTAAGATTAAAATTTCTAATTTAAAGATTGATTAACCCAACTATTGTGATAGGAGAATGCCTATCGGCGTAAATACTTACTTCGAGGGAGATCATGTTGATATTGAAAAAGTTTCAACTTTATGGAAATTTTAGACACTGCGTTTCGACTGTTTTTCAACAAATTGAAAGTTATACTCTACACTGTATTGGAACTGTGTACATGTAACTTTCCACGTTTAAAAAGTTATATTCTCCACTATATTCGAACTATGTACATGTAACTTTCCACCTTTAAAATGAAACTACTGTTAGAAAATTCAATCTCTAACAGTTAACAATCACGGTCATATGATTTATAATCCAATTACTACAACTTTGCCGAAATTGAAATTGGGTGAATTCGTTATAACTACTTTAATTACGTCGAAAGGTGTATACCTATTGGCAATGGGCACAATTAATCATCTTTTAATCTAAAATTCTAATCTGATGACTAACAATTAAAGATGCTGGAATATTCTTAGTTGTTCTCCCAAATCAATGAATGTGATTTACTCTTCATAATCTCCTTGTATTTTTAACATTTACCTAATCATATTAAGAAATTACTATAGCACTATATGATTACCACGTTTAAATGATTAAGTTTAACATTACCACGTTTGGATTATTAACCACGAATTTCCTCACCTGTCCCTGCGTTTTTCTCCGGCATTTTAACTATCTACGCATTTCATATACCTTTAGGCGTTCATCAATCACAATTATGTGACTGTGCTAGTGTACACTCAAACAATTTAAAGAGACGTGTTGGTTTAACCTCGTAAATTCTCAGACTAACGTGGGAAATCCCGTTTCTTTAATTGATATGATTTGAAATATAAATTATGAGAAAATCGTTACAAGACCATTCAGTTTTATGATTTCCAGGGATCGGAAGAGCATGTGGGCCACGCAATGAATGCTTGATTAAAACCATTATAATCATGGAGAGGTGTAGCCAACTATTTGGAGTTTCATTAGTAAATGCATTATAAACCGAGAGGTTCAAAATTGTAAAGCATGGAGAGGTGCATCCTTTACATATTTCTCGTCACGACAAAGCGAGAAATCTACACTTCTATATATATGTGTTTACACTATTTAAACAAGTAATATATATATATATATATATATATATATATATATATATATATATATATAATTAAAAACAATGAGTGCAAATCTGTTTAAAGTGTCAAGGTCTCTAGAATTGCGTTTTGATCTTTATCAATTTATGATACATTAGATTTGATATATGTTAGTTTAAATAATTATTAATAAAATTTGAATTTGATTTTATCATTCATTAGGTTATTAAGTTATATATGATTTATGTTAGTTTACATAATTATCAATAAAATGGTTTATGTTAATTTAAATGTTTATTAATAAAATTTGAATTTAATTCTATGGACATTATGATATATTATGTTTCACATAATTTATTTTCTTTTAAATGATTATCAACAAATTTTAAATTTAATTTTATGATACATTAGGTTTGATATCCATAAAAAATTTAAATTTGATTTTATGATACATTAGGTTTGATATCTATAAAATTTGAACTTGACTTTAAGATAAAATAGATTTGTATGATTTATTTTAATTTAAATGATTATTCATAAAATCTGAATTTGACTTTAAAAGATATTATATAGATTTCAGTTTTATTGAGAAGAGAGATAATAATATATATATATATATATATATATATATATATAAAAGAATTTGAGCAATCTATTATTGAAAATCATGAAGAATATGCTTGATAAATTAAGATTTTAATTGGTTTAAAATTTGTAAGTAAATAAATATTAAGAATGAAAGACTCCACATGATTACACATAAATATGGAGGAAAAATAAATATAAAATTGTTATAGAAAAATAAGGTATTGTAAAACTCAATTGATTGAAGATTAAATTGAATCATTTTAAACATTTAACTTTGAAAGTAAGCCCAAAATTTAAGGCATGCCACTTTATTAGAGTAAAGTTCTTCAAATACATAGTAATTATCCAAAGTAACGTAAACTTATGTAGTATACCGCTCTTGTAGAGAGGTTCATCGATATAAATGTATATCTTGGTAAGGCATGCAATTCATCGATGTAAACCTCCCAATGAAACTGTGTAACAATTCATCAATTGATTACCTCACATAATATCTCTTATTACGTCCACGTAGCAGTTTTAAGTTGTCATCCATCAATAACGAAAGAAGACAAATTATTTCTACACAGAATTCATATTATACAAGCCTCTGGAAAAATCTTAGCATGCATAGAAAAAGTTATAAGCATTCGAGAAGATTTGAGCCATATAACAGAGTCACAAGATTCCAAAACATCTATCAAATGCAGGAGAATTTAGAAATGACAGGTAACCCAATCTGATGTTTACCAATGACTATAATCCTGTTCACATCTCCGTATAAGTACATTGCACCTGGAGGGAAATGCCTAAATATAATTCTGCTCGAACAAAAGCCTCACTAAATGTATTACGATATTGCACAATATTTCCTGTATAAGAGGAGTCTAAAGGCTTTTTCTCCTCTTTTGCTGTATAAGAGGAGTCCAAATTATAACTGCCACATCGTAGGTTTATCACTGCCATGATTTTGCGAAGCTGCCTACGTTATAGTTGATCTCCACTGCAAGATCTTACACGTAGAATTTGTCTGGCATGGCGCAGTAGTTAACTCCAAACATCCACATGGCGGTGCCGACATATTTTAAATGTATAATTTGTCTAACATGGTGCAGTAGTCAACTCCCAACACCAACAGGGAGGTGCCGACAGATTTCACTAAAAAACTTTGTGAACGGCCTGCAAAACGACAAAAACGCTCTAAACACCATGACGACCAGTGCAACACAACTTTGATTACATTTGTATGGCACATACTCCGGTATACTTAACACGACGATGTCAAAGTTGATGTTATTTACAATGTGATTAAGAAATGGAGGGCTTGTGATAGTCATATTCTATTTCATATGGAGAACAGCGCTTTCCAAAGAATTATTTCATGTTATATATATATATCAGTTAAGTTAATATGTAACGAGTCTAATAAAATCATACCTTACCAAAGTAGGAGTTATCTACTCACAATACTCTCTTGTGGAAGCATGTCCTAATAAAGTGGGAGTTCAGCTCTCATATCATGTAAAAGGAAATAAACATTTTAGAGAAATAAAAAATATAAGAATATATCTATATTTCTTAATAACATGGCAGATGAGCTATCATATCATATGAAAGGAAATAAACACTTTATAGAAATAAAAAAAATATAAGAATATAGCAACAATAAGATTTTATCTTGGAAAATTTAAACCCCAAAAAAAGTCAACAATTGATTTATTATTTCTCTTGGCCAAACCTAATAAAGTTCATAGCCCCCACTAAGTGAGTATTTACCCCTCGACTCTTACCCATTACAATGGAGTATCACCACTCTTTTATAGGCTTTCATTACATGTAATCCATGAAATCAATACACTAGTCACCAATAACATGTGCCCTAAACCATCATTGTTGACCTACCAACTATGACTTTAACCCTACCAACTTTGACTCTTTCATTGAGTAAATTTTATCCTAACATCTTCTTTGCAGTGTCTTCTCTAGAAACATTCAACAATACCAAATTTGATAGACAAAGGAAAATATCACTCATCGCCTTTGCTTTTAATTTTACCCAATCTATTCTTATCCTCTCTAGAAACATTCAACAATACCAAATTTGATAGACAAACGAAAATATCACTCATCGCCTTTGTTTTTAATTTTTCCCAATCTATTCTTATCCACTAGAAGATCGTCTATTTTGAGCTTCCACAACTCAAAATTTTATCCATTGAATTTTTCTATCTCCTCTTTGGAAATGCTCGCGGTTCTTTCAATAATTAAAAAGTTACCACTGTAGAGCTCCCACTACATTTTTTTATCGCAAATCTACGAGAGGCCCAAAACAAGTCAATCCTTTAGCAACTAAGGTTTCCCCTCGAAGGCAAAACCTTTCTATGACACGACATGAAAGATATGATACAACATATAACGAAAATAACATATGCGTCAAAAATAAAAACAATAACCAAGAACATAACATCAACAAGATTTTATCCTTGAAAACCCAAATCATGGAAAACCAATGAATAGATCTATTAGTTCCTTGGAAAAACATGGCCAAGCCGAAGAATCTCCTGAACCCAACCAAACCTTCACCCATCACATTTGGACACATTACAATGGAGTTTCACCAACCTTTTAAGAGATTTCATAACATGCAATCCATGGGTTCTAAAACCACTAGCCACCAATACATTGTACCCTAAACCAATATTTTTGACCTAACAACTTTGATTGTTTCACCGAGTCAAATTTAACCTAATAAGAACTCTCTTCTCACAATACTCTCAAATTTGGATGACCAATTCATTTCCAAGTTATTGTTAGTTATGATTGTTGACTACATTTTTACCGTGAATTCATCTTCTCAACCTTGCACTTATAAATTTGCCCCTCTTCTTCTGTAATCTTCCTCCAGAGTCGGGTTATTTTTAAACAAGGGAAGTTGCAGAGAAACAAGTCCCTGCATTAAGTGGAAGAAGTTACCTTGTTAATCAATACTCAACACATGCAACTAAAGGTCCCATCTAAAACAAAATTAGAATTCAATATTTTATTTTATGGCCTCTAGTTTTTCACATGAAGGAGCATTCAGGAATTACATAATTACTAATAATTTCCCTAACAATTGTTCTATAAGATTTAGTGCTTTCATACGAAGATTAAACACAGAACCAATGCAACCAAAATTTTCAAACAAAAATTCCAATGTAACAATTATTTTGTAACAGAGTAATTAAATCTGTAAAAATTTTGGATGACATGAGATGCCATAATAATAATAATAATAATAATAATAATAATTTGTCCTTCAAATGATTCTAGTATGCATTTTGTGATGATTTGATGTATGTGAATGAAACTGTGGAATAAGAGCTCTCAAATGCCAGAACGTAAATCATCAAGATATCTTGGGTCTTCGGGATACCTGATGTAGTGGGTAGTCCTTGGTCGGGGTTGACGCCCTCCCTAGTTTGTGAAAGAAATTATCCAGAAACTAAGAAACTGTAAAATTGCACAAGATTTTTTATGTGTACTTTAAGAAATAGATTTTTCAAATAATGTTATTTAATAATTTCTTTTAACACAGATTTTAATTATTTTTTTATAACATCGAGAATTGTGATGGAAAATAAAAGAGTGTAACATATTTCAATGCTTACAAGTCTCACATCTAGGTGGTTGTGATTTTCATGCAATACACCTAACACTTGCCAACTTCTATTAAAATACGATACAACAAATAATTTCCCTACATAGAAAGCTTTTGGATGCAATTTTAACAATGTTGGCTATAAATTGAAGCAAATAATAGAGAGGAGGGGTGACAGGTTAATCTTCTGTTCGACTCCCTGATAAAAAAACAGGACCATGGATCAATAAAATAAAACAAATGTGGAAACAAAACACAAAAGATACACAATACAATAGAGACACAGATTTACGTGGTTCACCCAGTGTGGGCTACATCCACCAGAGAAATTTCCAGGTCCTTCCTTTATTATTATCCATCATATGAAGGGATACAACCTACAACAAACCCGTTGTAACTTCCTCTTCTTTCTCTCACGGTCTCCTCTCTCAGAACACAATATTCCCAATAATCCAAACCCATAATACTTTTCCCTCACACAATAGGGTTGCCTTCTAGGGAAAAAAACCCTAACATAACTTCTACCGTGAGATCTGCGACCTTATAATGAACGGTCCAGATTTACAATGAAATTACAATATACATTTACAAGGAAATTTTTTCTCCAGGGGCCTGCTTGCCCCCAGACCCCGCAGAGGGAGTAACTCCCCTCTTCACTCCATCGCGTGGAAGAGTGTACATACTTCTGGGGTGAAAAGTCTTCATGGGGTATAAAAATGGCTGACAAAAAAAGACCTCTGAATCAGGAAGATAATCAGGCTCCACAACTAACAATCTCCCACTTGGAGACTAATCTCAAAAAATCCATTGTTGTTGTCTATGTTGGACTTTGAACCTTCTTGGACTTGGAAAATTTCTCACCTTCATCTTCATTCTTGAAGACCAAGTGAAATTGAGAAAGAACTCTGTTTCTCCTTGGTTACTCCCTTTGTTAAAATGTCTGCAGGATTCTGGCTAGTGTGTATCTTTTCCAACTTCAAAGTGTCCATCTTCCAAGGCAGATCGTATGAAGTGGTACCTCAATTGTATATTCTTAGTATTCGAATGGAAGGATGAGTTATTTGAAAGATGAATGGAACTCTCATTATCATAGTACAACCTGTTATTCTCCTGCTTCTTTCCCAATTCCTCCATAAACTTATGTAACCAAATCATCTCTTTACTAGCCTCTGTAGCAACAACATACTCTGCCTCTGTTGTTGAAAGTGAAACAACCTTTTGCAGTTTCTAAATCCAACTTACTGTTGTTCCACCTATAGTAAAAACATACCCTGCGGTAATCCTCCTGATGTCTTTATCATCTACCATATCTGAATCAACATATCATTGTAGTAAAGTGTTTGAACCTCTAAAACATAATGCATGAGTAGCAGTACCTCTCAAATACCTGAGAATCCAATTTACTGCCTCCCAATGTTCTTTACCTAGATTTTTCATATACCTTCTCACAACTCCCACTGCATGTACAATATCTGGTCTTTTGCAAACCATTGAATACATCAAGCTATTGACTGTTGATGAATAAGGGACCCTGAAAATGTATTCTATCTCCTCTTGTGTCTTGGGACACATTTCGTTAGTTAATTTGAAATGGATGGCTAAAGGTGTACTAGCTAGAATTTCATTCTGCATTCTAAACCTCTCCAACATCTTCTTTATGTACTCACCCTGAGACAATGTCAATTTGCGATTTTTCTTGTCTCTTGTTATTCTCATACCAAGGATTTTCTTTGCAGCACCCAAATCCTTAATCGCAAATGAATTATCTAATTTCTTCTTGAGAAAATTTATATCCTTCATATTAGAACCTACAATAAGAATGTCATCTACATACAATAGAAAAAAAATATAGCTTCCATTTTCTATCTTTTTGAAATAAACACAGTGATCAGAATGACATCTACTATAACCCTGTTATTTCATAAACCTGTCAAACTTCAAATACAATTGCCTTGGAGCTTTATTTAGTCCATACAATCTCTTCTTCAACTTACATACCAAATTATCATTCCCTTTGATCTCATACCCTTGTGGCTACTACATATAAATCTCTTCCTCCAGATCCCTATGAAGAAAAGTTGTTTTAACATCTAATTGCTCAAGATGCAAATCTTCTACTGCCACATGAATTAAAATAGTCATAATTGAAGTCATTTTAACAATAGGAGAAAATATTTCATCAAAATCTATACCTTTCTTTTGTGAAAAGCCCTTTACAACAAGTTTAACATTGTACCGCTTTATTTTTCCATATTCTTCCTTCAACTTGTAAACCCATTTATTCTGCAATGCTCTTTTTCTTGCAGGCAACTGAACCAAGTCCCAAGTATGGTTATTTACCAAGGAATCCATTTCCTTTTTCATGATTTTCTCCCACTTCTTTTTGGTGTCTACCTGCATTGCCTCTTCATAACATTATGGTTCACTAGAATCAGTCAACAATAAATAATACAATGAAGGAGAGTATCATTCAGGGGGTATACTTAACCTGGTAGATTTTCTAACAACACTTATAGGTGAGTCTGTGTTTTCTCAGCCTCGTTCTTAGACTTATGTGTTTTGTCATGGGTAACTCCCTTACCTCTATTTGGGGCTGGTATTTTAACTCCTCCTCGTTGGCTTTGTTTTCTGGCCAACTTCTCCTCTACTTTCAGTGCAAACTGATAAGCATCCTCCACTGTCCTTACTGACATCATGATGAGCTCATCCTAGATTTCATATCTCAGGCCATTTATATATCTGACAACTTTTTCTTCATCTCTCTGCCTCTATCCATTTCTGATGTTCATCTTATAGAACTCCTCTATGTACTCCTTAACTATCATCCCTTTCTGTATCGGGTTCTGCATCTTCCTAAACAGATTGATTTGATAATATTTGGGAATGAACTTAGCCTTCAACTTGGCTACCATTCTATCCCAACTCTTTATCTTTTGTTTTCCTTTGCTTCTCCTCCTAGCCCTTAGTTCATCCCACCATAGCACTGCATGTCCTTTTAGCCTTGCGATAACCCGTTTCACCTTTTTCTCTTCATAGATCTCTTCATAGTCAAAGTGTTTATTGATGGATCTTATCCAATACAGCAACTCTTCCACGTATAAATTGACTTCATACATTGGGACCTCTATCTTGTCTCTGCCTCCCAATCTGGCAACTTATCTCAGCAAGCATTCTTCAACAACATCCTTTCTCTGCATCACTGATGTCTCCAGTGTCAGGTTCTCATCTCTACGTTGCTTCCATCACCTCTAACCTTGCATGAATTTATCGCATCTCCCTTTCTACAACTCAATTGGCTAAAGGTGGCTCCACTCGTCTCCTCGAATACATTGTGTTGACTATCTATCACACACAAAGTACAACTCCAAGTTATTTTTGTGTCCTTCTCTTTTCCTGCAGTCTGTAAGAAAAAATTCTCACTCTGGTACCACTTAATGGAGACCCCCTTCTCTCCTAAGGGCTGCGCAACATCCTAATCTAGGATCGATCAAGAAACTGAGTCGGATCGACTCTTCGGGCCTCTTCTAGACCCCAACCCACTTACACAGGTCCTTCCTCCAAATGCACAAGTCCTAAGAGACCCGCGACTTCTCTCTTGATTGTTGTTTGAACCTCCACGTCAAACAGGTGCTAGCTCTTCTCTACTAAGCCCTTTCTCTCTTGTGACCACTAGCAGTGACCATGCGCTTGAGTGAAGGGAATGTCGCGACTTTGCATTTCGCGACTCCGGGAGTGTTGTCACTTCCATTCACCCAATGGCCAAAATCGCGATGACTCTGGATCAAAGGTTCATATCTCTCATATGATCTGATGGTCATGATAATTTCAAGACTTCGTGTTTCATGAAGTGAAAAGGCTTATCACCTCCGATCCTCCGATATCCGAAATGCCGATATTTCGGAGCCCCAATCTAATCCTCGAAATTTTGAAACTCTTCCTGGACAATCAATGGTCTAGGTCTCCACTGGATCTAATGACTCATATCAAGTCATGTATTCAGAATTCGCAAATTCTTAGCGTTATGCCCTTTGACTTCTCCTAGGTGCGAGTCAGCAGAGGGTTGATAATTCACCACGCGTCCCTGCTGATGGACAATTATGATTCTCTTGTGTTCAGATCAAACGACTGAGATCTTTTCTTTGTTACACTTACACTATCTTCAGAGTTAGAAGATATTTTGGCGTCCAAAGGTATCGAACCTTTTCTCCTTCGGCGAGACTGATACTTGGATCTCTTTAACACTTATGGAAAGTTTTATCTCTCCTGAGCTTTGTCTTGTGAAGTCTTTGATTTCGTGCTCACTCCTTGCGTTTCAGGAATTTTGATAACTCAACTTTTTAAGGATTTCACGAAGCAAAATTCCTCTAGCCCTCCTAGAATTCTCCTTTACTGGTTCTTCGGTTTCTTGTAAGCCTCTTCAACTCTTAGTCGAATCTCATATCTGTGCACTCCTTGCACTAGATATTTACACAAGGTCTTGAGTTCTTGCGGGTGATTGTGAACTCCTTGCAAAGGGAAGGTTTCGGGTTATCTCTTCTGAGCTTCAGAATCAAAATAGATCCCATTAATGCACTCCTTGCATTCTGTGTGCACACCTTGCACTACTTCAACAGAAGAGAAACAATTGAAACTTATCCTTGCATTCATAGTTCCATTCACTCATAACAAATTCATTCACTCATTCATGAAAATACAAAAACAGGGAATAGTAAACAGTGTCCACCCAATACATTGGATCAATTTTCCTCTGTTATATTCGAAACTGAAAATGGTTACAACTGTGATAAAAATCTAGCACTGAAAACTTAAATCTCCTACTAACTTGCAGCTTCAAAATCTACTTTCTAACTAGCCTCATTTGGGCGAACAAAACCTCTATTTATCTCAGAGGGCTCTTAGGGTCCCCCCCTAGCTACTTATCTACTCTATAACCTAACCTAATGACTATCTAGACCAGTCGCATTCCAGAGCCGTAATGGAAACTCTTGCTCTACTTGTGATTATCCAAACATGCCTCAAAGGGTAATTTCAACGTTGGGTTCAAGCATGCCTCAAAATGTAAATTTTGGTGCTGAGTTAAGGTGGGCTTCAAAAGATCTGTTGCGACTACCAGTGTTGAGCTCCTGTACAGATTCCCAGACGCTGGTAGTTCTTGCTTCGCGCGCTTGCCAATGATGCTCCTGCATCAAATAACAATATTTTTAAATATTTAGCGAAAAAATATAATTCATTTTTTTGATCAATTAAAAACTAAAATAAATAAGAAAACAAACAGAATTGAAATTTAAAAAACAAGAACATTTAAAAAAAAAAATTATATCAGAAAAAACCATTGAAGAAAAACCTAAAGAAAACCATAAAATTGTATATATATATATATAGATAGATAGATAGATAAAGTAAGAAAAATGAGAAAAATTTAAGAAAAAGGTAAAAGAATAAAATTTGTAGCCCCAAAAAACTTAAAAAATGTGAAAAAACCCCCCAAAAATTAAAAACATAAAAAAAAACCCAAATTAAAAAACCTAAAATAAAACTTTTTTTACAAAATTTAAATAAAAATTAACAAAAATAAGATGAAAAACCTTAAAACTACAACAACAAAAAAATTAAAATTTATAACAAAAATATTAAAAAAATAAAATTTACACAAAAAAATTTGATAAATATCTAAAAAAAAACATAAACATATTTTATAATATAACAATGTTATATTATAACAATGTTATAATAGAACATTGTTTTATTACAACATTCTTATATTAGAACATTGATTGTTATATTACAACATTGTTATAATATAACAATGTTATATTATAACAATGTTATATTACAACATTGTTATAATATAACATTGTTATATTATAACAATGTTATAATATAAAAGTGTTATATTACAACAGTGTTATATTACAACATTGTTATAATAGAACAGTGTTATATTACAACATTGTTATAATAGAAGAGTGTTATATTACAACAGTGTTATATTACAACATTGTTATATTACAAGAGTGTTATATTACAACATTGTTATATTACAACATTGTTTTATTGAGTTTTGATTCTTTTTCAGTTTTTTTTTTTTCTAATTTTACTTTTCTTTTTTTAAGTTTGAAGGAATTTTTT
>ML799536.1:218304-256999 GCA_009831015.1 Picea engelmannii
CAATTTTGTTAGCTCATAAAATTTCTTAGCTCATATGTTTTGAATATGGTCAATATAACAATACTTTTAATAAATTATTTATGTTTCATTCAATGTAACTTGTATTTACTATTTTATTATTAAAAGTAAAAAATTATTAAAAAATGATGTTGAATTTTTAAAGTATATTGGCATATGTTCATGGCATTATGTATTACCTTGTGCTTTGTGTGATAATAATATTTAAAAATTAAACATTTAAGGGTTTCTTTTATGTTTTTGTTTGCAGTAATGATGAATTCTTTTACCACATTATAAAAATGTGTCATTTTCATACCCCAATTTTAGAATGGGTGCTATCGGTAGAAGTACTTTTCAATTTGATGGTTGATTTTGAGGTTTTGGTTTTAATGGTACCAAGTGATAAAAATACTATTTCAAATGATCTTAAAATTTAACATGTTGAAAAGAAAAAAAAAATTCAAAAACATCTTATTTGTTTTTAGGTGCTGATTTTAAGGTTTTTCTAAGCTACTGTCTAAGTTTTGAAGCCCATGTTTGAAAAATGTTGCAATTTGACCCCGTTTTAAAAATTGCTACTACCGGTAGCACCACTCTTTGATTTGGGGGTTGATTTTGATGTTTTTTATGCAAAAATACGGGTTTTTTGGGCCAGAGTTCTCGTTTTGAGGTCACAGTTCTCATTAAGTTGGTAAGTATGTTACATGTGGTAAATTTGGTTTGGGGGCATAAAATCCAAACCGAGTAGCATAACAAACTTTTGTAAGCTCCCGCAAGTCTATTTGGCCAAGGTCCACGTGACTACACTAGTCAAAAAGACTCGACACAATGTTCTTTAAAATCGACCTCCTCTTCATAAATTCCACTATGCCTCATTGACCAAAATCCTAGTGTTGGAGATACTCCAACAATTTTTTTTTCGTTTGATGAAATGATAGCGTAGGAGCCCCAATAGATTAAACCCGGTGCTTCGGATCTAATGCAACTGACGGTTCGTGCATCCAAGTCATGGTTTGAGTTTTATCGATGGTTGAAACTCACCTCCTCAAGCCATTCAACGACATGTGGGAAATTTTCCCTGGGGGCATAAAATCCAAACTGAGAAGCATAATGGAGTTTCATAAGCTCCTACATGTCTATTTGGCCAAGGCCCATGCGACTACACTAGAAAAAATGCTCGACAGAGTGTTCTTCAAAATCGATCTCATCTTCAAAAATTGCACTATTCCTCATTAACCAAAACCCTAGTGTCGGAGATACTCCAACAAATGGTTTTTTGGTAGATAGAATAATAGCACAGGGGCCCCACTAGATGAAACTCAGTGCTCTTAATCCAATACAACTGACATTTTTTGCATCTAGTCCCTATTTGAGTTTTAGCACGAGTTGGAACTCGCTTCCTCAATCCATTTAGGGAGATGTGGTCAATTTGATATGGGGGCATAAAATCTAAACCGAGTAGCATAACGAACTTTTGTAAGCTCTTGCAAGTCAATTTGGCCAAGGCTCATGTGACTACATTAGTCAAAAACATCCAATATCATGTTCTTTAAAATCAACCTCCTCTTCAAAAATTGCTCTATGCCTCATTAACCAAAACCTTAGTGTTGGAGATACTCCAACAAATGTTTTTTCGGTCGACAGAATGATAGTGTAGGATCCAAAATAGATTAAACTCGGTGTTATGGATCTAATGAAATTAATGGTTCATGTATCTAAGTCTCATTTTGAGTTTTATCAATAGTTGCAACTCGTCTCCTCAAGCCATTCAAGGACATGTGGCCAATTTGGTCTGGGGGAATAAAATCCAAACATAGTAGCATAATCAATTTTCATAAGCTCCCACAAGTCTTTTTGGCCAAGGCCCATGCGACTACACTAGAAAAAAATGTTTGACAAAGTGTTCTTGAAAATCAACCTCATCTTCAGAAATTGCACTATGCCTCATTGACCAAAACCCTAGTGCCGAAGATACTCCAACAAATGTTTTTTTGATCGATGGAATGATAGCGTAGGGGCCCCACTAGCTAAAACCCAGTGCTCTTAATCCAATGCAACTGATCGTTCGTGCATCTGAGTCTCGGTTTGAGTTTTACCGTGATTTGCAACTCGCTTCCTCAAGTGATTTCGGGACATGTGGTCAATTTGGTCTCGGGGCATAAAATACAAACCAAATAGAATAACGAACTTCCATAAGCTCCTACAAGTCTATTTTTCCAAGGCCCACGTGACTACACTAGCCTTAAAAGACCCAACATAGTGTTCTTGAAAATTGACCTTCGCTTTAGAAATTGCACTATGCCTCATTGACCAAAACCCTAATGTTGGAGATACTCCAACAAATTATTTTCTAGTCAACAAAATGATAGGGTAGGAGCCCCAATAGTTGAAACCAGGTGCTCTAGATCCAATTCAATTGATGGTTCATGCATCTGAGTCTTGGTTTGATTTTTATCGCTAGTTGCAACTCACCTCCTCAATCCATTCAAGGACCTGTGGCCAATTTGGTCCAGGGGCATAAAATTCAAACCGAGCAGCATAACAGAGTTGTGTAATCTCTCACAAGTCTATTTGTACAATTTCCATGCAACTTCACTAGCCAAAAATGTCAGCACGGTATTCTTGAAATTAGACCTCATCTTTAGAAATTGCACTCTGCTTCATTGAACAAAACCCTAATGTCGGAGATACTCCAACAAATGGTTTTTTTGTTGATGGAATGATAGCATAGGGGACCGACTAGATGAAACTCGGTGCTCTAAATCCAATGCAACTGGAGTTTTGTGCATCCGAGTTCCAGTTTGAGTTTTATCGTGAGTTCAAATTTGCCTCCTCAAGTCATTTAGGGATATATGGCCAATTTGTTCTGGGGGCATAAAATCCAAACTGAGTAGCATAAAGAACTTCCAATACCAATACCAATACCATATCAATACGAATACCAATATCATACCAATACCAATACCATACTATACCATACCATACCAATACCAATACCAATACCAATACCAATACCAATGCCATATCATTCCATACATAATTTCACCTAAAAAGAAGGTTGAAGTCAATAGGGGTGATAAAAATTGCTACATTTTTGCTAAGCCAACCATGGATAACTAAATGATGCAAAGGTACCAAAATACCAATACCTAGTTCAAATTCATGAATCTATGAAACATCAATTCAAAACTCTTATTAGATTTATCAAGAGTAATTAAAATCATGGAAGTATATGTATCCTCAAAACATTAAATAAGAATCCATGCGGTTTAAAAATCAATGATCATAAGAGTGGTCCAAGGTATCATTGTAAAGTGTGATATGTGGTGCTAGTAGGCAAGAATCAAATATATTTCTAGAGTAGATGGAGTCTAAGGGCATTCTAGTGGAGTGGGTATCTTAGGTAGGAATTCAATAGGAGAACTAAAGTGGATAATACCAATACCATACCAATACTATACCATACCAATACCAATAGAATACCATACCATACCAATGCCAATAACAATACCATACTATACCATACCATACCATACCATACCAATACCATACCATTGCATACCAATACCAATACCAATACAATTGCATACCAATGCATGGAAGTGGTATGCATAACAATACAATACCAATACCAATACCAATACCATACAATATGTTAAGTCCTAATATTGGTTCATTACCCCTTAATTGGATCATATTACATTAGTAATGTTATTTTATTTATGTCGGCTTTATTCCATTGGTTGTAATTATAACTCCTAGTCTCCTATATATACCAAGGAGACATTTTCATTTCGAATCATCTTGTACTTGAACATTTAAGTGGGATAAAAGGAGGTTGCCCCCTCGAAGAGGCTTATTATATAAAATTATCTCTTTTTCAAGGCGTTGAGTACTTTTTCTAAGATTTTTCTTTGCTATATTGATATTTGGTTCTTAACACAATACCATACTAATACCAATACCATTGGGAATACCAATACCAATACCAATATCATTTCATTTCCAATACCAATACCAATACCAATATGCATTGCCAATACCAATACCAATACTAGTATGCATTACCAATACCAATACCAATATGCATTGTCAATACCTTTATGGATTGCTAATACCAATACCAATGCCAAAGCATACCAATGCCATTGCATACCAATACCATACCATACCATACCATACTATACCATACGAATATCAATACCATACTATACCATACCATACCATACCATACCAATACCAATACCATACCATACGTAATTGCACCTGAAAAGAAGGTTGAAGTCAATGGGGGTGATACAAATTGCTACATCTTTGCTACATTTTTGCTAAGCCAACCATGTATAACTAAATGATGCAAAGGTACCAAAATATCAATATCTAGTTCAAATCCACGCATCTATGAAACATCAATTCAAAAATCTTATTATATTTATCCAGAGTAATTAAAATCATGGAAGTGTTTATATCCTCAAAATATTAAACAAGAATCCATGTGGTTGAAAAATCAATGATCATAAGGGTGGTCCAAGGTGTCAATGTCAAGTGCGATATGTGGTGCTAGTAGGCAAGAATCAAAGGTATTTCTAGAGGATATGGAGTCTAAGGGCATGCTAGTGGAGTGGGTAGCTTAGGTAGGAATTCAATAGGAGAACTAAAGTGGAGGTTATCCCAAGGACCATTAAAATAAGGTATAGCATCAAATAATTTTTCTTCATCATCAAAATTCATGGTTATTGAGGAAATAACACTTTAACACATGGGAAAAGAGAGTGGATTGGTGGCTCCCAAGTGTGAAGCTACAATATCAATTTGCAAGTCTGAGTTGTTCAAAGGATTCAAAGATTCATACTCTATCAGTGGAGGTTGTGCAAATGGTGGTAGTGGTCACATAAGGAATTTTTTATTTAGATCATGATCCAACCAAACCATAGGGATAGATAGCAAATGAGATACTAAAGGTGAGACATTGTCTTGAGTAATGTTGTAATTGAGAACAACATGTGATTGGATCAGTGGTGGATCACCGTTTAGGCCCAAAATGGACACATTTTGACCATATTTAGGTGCAATCCCTAGCATTTTTTGCGTCCACTAAGGTGTCCATAGTTGATTACATTAAGGAGATAAATAGGCACTAAACTAGGCATGGATGGCGCCCAATTTAGCATCGACTGATATGTAAAAATTTAAAAAATGAAAATACGCGTGGGCAAGGGGATGGATATGCCCATTGATAGGTAAAACCTAAAAAATGCATATATCTATGGGCAAGGAGACAAATTTGACATTTCGGAGGGGAAGAATTACAAAAATAGGAATTGGGAGTTTGCTATGGTGAATGGAGAAAGATTGTGACCTGGCCAATTGAATTCCCTTCTACATTTTGACTCCAACACAATTTGAGTGTTTTCCAGGGCGAATAGAGATAGAGCGTGACAATTCAAGTGAATTTATTGGTGCATTTCGACTCCAACATGTTTTGGGTGTTTCTTAGGGAGACTCCAACATGATTTGGGTGTTTCTTAGGGTGAGAGGAGATAGTCTACGAACAGACCAACTCAATTTCAAGCTACGATTTGAATCCAATACGATTTGGGTGTTTCCTAGGGAGAAGAGAGACAAGGTGTGAGCATACCAACCAATTTTAAAACTAGATTTGGACTCGAACAAGATTTGGGTGTTTCCTAGGGAGAACGAAGATAGGGTAAGACCGAAGCACGATTTGGGGGTTTCCTAAGGGAGACCTGGTATTTTCAGGTAAAACAATTATCAAATTTCATAGTTAAACATATTTACATATAATTTTCCTCATATTTTATGGTCTATCTGAGTTTGACATTTTCTTATCCTTGTTAGAATAGGAAAAAAAATACTAGGAAGAAGAGAGAAGAAATAAACACCTTAAAAAGTTGTCACCAAGTCCACTTTCCCAAATCCTGATAGAAGGGATTTTCCCTAGCTTGCTTAAAATTTCAAGTAGAGGGAACGAAAAAAATTCCATCCATAATGAGGTAAGTCCTTCTCAATTTATATATTTTTAATCTTCTCTTTTTCTTTATTTTATTTTAAGTTATTTATTTTTATTGAAAAATTTAACAAAAAAAAATATTTTATATATCTAGGGACATGAGACTAACTAAGAGAAAGATGTATTGGATTCGATATTGGAGATAGAGGCCATAAAAAACTTGACGATGTAGACTTGAAAATTATTACAAAATACATATAAAAATGATCCACTAAGACCCCTGAGACATTGCAAACAAATCAACCATGTTAAAGGGAATCAATTGATTCCCCAACCACTCTTGGATCGAGCAAAAAATCAAGGAGGAAATCATATACGATGGCCTCTAAGAATTTGGAACAAAGATCAGAGACCTCTAATGTAAAAAAGCCACTCCTGGGACCCAAACTTCGTCCATCACACCATGTTTTGGAACTTGCATTGGGAATTATGATACAAGGATATAATATGCCATGATTTCAGGAAAAATTAGAATGTCAGATTCTGGGAAGGTTTTTGTCAACATGTTGAAGGAATCATGCCTCCAATGGTTCAAAGACCATCTCCATTTGTCATTCTCAATGATACCAATACACCTGCATAAAGTTGTACTTCATGACATGGAGTCTGGATTTGGCATAGGTTGGTCAATAAAAAAGGTGAAAAGACAAATGTCTCAAAATTGAAAGAGATTTAGGTGAAATCAAACAAAGAAGATAAAAAAAATCTCGCTCGAGCTAAGGCTCAAAAAAAGGCCAATTGATATTAGTATAAAAGTATGGAAAGAACTTGTAAAATCATATGAGAAGTTGGATGCATGGAGAAAGTCTAGTGAGCTAGTCTTTCAATTGACTTACTTTATTAAATCAAATTTATTAAACCATTTTTATATTTTATTTGTGCATAGTTCAATTGACTTACTTTATGTTTCAGGACAAAGCCTCCAAAGCTAGGCTTGTAAAACTCCAAGCCACGCATCATAGTGGCCAAAAAGGTTTACAAGCCCTGATCTACACCGTTTTAAGTATATTTATGATGTGAAATGTTTTTTTTTATTTCCTAGAAAAAGTAAATGATTACATATTTATTAGTTTAACTAGTCCATGTGGCATGTTTTGACAGGAGGAAAAATATGGTCGACATCCAACTCATTTTGAAATATAAATTTTACAAAATAAAAAGTGGACCGACTTTGTAATATGGATGGAGAATGGGGTATCAATAGTACTAAAGGGTCCCTTGCCTTGTTTTTTCCCTAGTTTTTGTCAATGGCTCCTTGTTTGGGCATCATTGTCCTTTATTTCCCTTGAATGTTATGAACTTGTGGAATGTTCCTTGCAATTTATCTAGTTTGGAAATACTAGCCCTTGTTTTGTGGCTCCTCATAACAAACATAGTTTGTCTGGTAGGGCTTTGCCCCCTTTGTTTAATTTATTTATATTTTCCTACTATTTGGATAAGTTGGATTCTCATCCAACATTTATAGGGCCTTCTTTCACTTGGACCTTCTCTAACATAGTTGTTTTTCACTAATAGATGGGTGATAACTTCATCACCCATATTATAAAGGAAACACATGGTAGGCCCTTAGTTACTTCTCCTCTACAAATGATCTCAAAGAAGTTACAAAACTTGAGACAGAAGGGGATGATGGTTAAGGAGTACACCGAGGAGATTTATAGGCTGAACATCAGAACTGGACAAAGGGATAAGGATGAAGAAAAGGTTGCCAGATATATAAATGGATTGAGATATGAAATCCAGGATGAGCTCATCATGATGTCGGTCAGAACCGTGGAGGATTCTTATCAGTTTGTGCTGAAAGTAGAGGAGAAGATGGCCAGAAAGAAGAACCAACGAGGAAGGGGTAAGAGTCTAGATCCAACCAAAAACAAGGGAGTTACCCATGACAGAGTGCACAAGTCTAAGGATGAGGTTGAGAAACCACGCAATCAGTCGGAACGAGGAGGAAGTTCCAGGGGAGGACATGATGGTGGAAGAAACCCTTCTAGAGGAAGAGGTAGAGGATGAATAAGATTCTATGCATGTGGAAAGATAATACACATGTCTTGGGAATGTCCCGAGAAGAATAAATAAAGAGGAGAAGCTCACATTTTAGAAGCATAGCGAAGAGATGTTGAAGCAGAAGGAGAAGAGGATTGAGCATCCCTGATGTTGAGAAAAATTCGCTTTAAACCAGAGGTAGAAATTGAAAAGCCAATGCAGAGAAACAGTCTTTTCAGGACTGCTTGCAAGACAAAGGAAAAAGTATGAAAGGTGATCATTGACAATGGGAGCACTGAAAACCTAGTATACATAGAGATGGTGGAGAAATTAGAGCTGAAGAAAACTTCACATCCAAGGCCATACAAAGTCTCATTGTTGCAGAAAGGACACCACGTAATGATTACTAAACAATGCTTGGTTGAAATTAACATAGGAGGTTATAAAGGTGAAATCCTATGTGATGTTATTCCCATGGACATATTCCATACTCTTTTGGGAAGACCATTGTAGTTTGACAAAAATGTCATTCATGATGGGAGGAAAAATACATATACATTGGAAAATAATGGTAGAACACATATGTTGTTTCCAATAAAGGAGAAGAGAGTGAAGGAAGAAGCCAGCACCAACATACTTCTCATGAGTGGGAAGGAACTCCTAAAAGAAGTCAAGGAAGAATAGGAGATGCAATTTGTTGTGGTGAGGAAACCTAGAGTTATCCTTACAAGTACATTGATGGATGACTTGCCTGAAGAAGTTCAGGAACTTTTGGATAATTTCGTTGATATAGTGGTGGGTGAGCTACCAAAATCATTACCACATATCAGGAGTATCAGTCATCATATCGAATTGATATAAGGAGCAAGTCTATCGAACAAAGAAACATATATATTAACACCTCGAGAGAATGAGGAGGAAAATAGCCAAGTTCAAGAGTTTCTAGACAAGGGTTTGGTCAGGGAGAGCTTGAGTCCATGTGCAGTACCAACTGTGTTAATTCCAAATAAGGATGGAGGATGGAGAATGTGCATAGACTCAAGAGCCATTAACAAGATCACCATTAGGTATAGATTCCCTTTACCAAGAACGAATGATTTAATGGATTGTTTAAGTGGAGCCAATTTCTCTTCAAAATAGATTTGAAAAGTGGATATCACCAGATTAGAACGAGAGAAGATGATGAGTGGAAGACAACCTTTAAGACAAATGAAGGTTTGTATGAGTAGCTTGTTATGCCATTTGGCTTAAGAAATGGCCCGAGCACTTTTACGAGGTTGATGAATGAAATTCTGAAAGATTTCATTGGCAAATTTGTAGTTGTATATCTAGATGATATATTGATATTTAGCAAGACTAAAAGGGAGCATTTGAGGCATCTAGCATTAGTGATGAGTAGACTACAATAGGAGAAGTTGTTGATAAATCTGAAGAAGTGATCTTTTATGAAAACAAAGCTCATTTACTTGGGTTTTGTGATCTCTTCGAATGAGATAAAGATGGATCCAGAGAAGGTGAAGGCAATGAAAGAATGGTCGTCACCAAGGAGTATGTTTGAGGTAATGAGCGTTCATGGCTTAGCCAGTTTCTATAGGAAGTTCATCAGAGACTTCAATGGGATTTGTGCACCAATGATGGATACAGTGAAGAAGAGGCAGAAGTCATTCAAATGGACAAAGGAGGCCAAAGGATATTCAATATACTAAAGGAGAAGATAACAGAATGACTGATTCTGGTCTTACCAAATTTTGAAAAGACATTTCAGGTAAGATGTGACACAAGTGGAGTTGTAATAGGAGCAGTTTTGAGTCAGGATAAAAGACATGTCGGCTATTTCAGTGAGAAGCGGAATGAGACTAAGAGGAAATACTCCACATATGACAAGGAATTTTATGCCATAATTCAAGCCTTGAATAAATGAGGGCACTATATTGTCCCACAAGAATTTGTCTTGTATAGCGATAACCAATCTTTACAATTCATAACCAGACAAGAAAAATTGAATCAGATCCATGCAAAATGGGTTGAATTTATGAAAAACTTTACTTTTTTCATAAAACACATTGTTGGGAATTCTAACAAGCTTGTTGATGCATTAAGAAGGAGATGTTTAATTCTGCATAAATTCCAGGTGAAGACCTTGGGGTTTGAACACCTTAAGGATATGTATTGCGATGATACATACTTTAGGGAAGCATATGAAGCATGTACAAACCCTATGCTAAGAGATAGAAGTTAGTGGACAGAGTACATGATTCAAGAAGGAATGTTGTTCAGAGGAAATCAGTCGTGCATACCAAAATGCTCAATGAGGGATAATCTTCTGAAGGAGAAGCATAGTGAAGGATTGGATGGACATTTTGGCCATGATAAAACGTTTGCACAATTGAGAAGTTCATACTATTGGCCAGGTTTGACACTAGAAGTGATAAAGTTTGTGAACAAATGTAGAATATGCCAAGATGCAAAGGGGAAAATATAGAACACTGGATTGTATCAACCATTGCCAATACCAGAGAGGCCTTGGGATGCAACAAGCATGGATTTTGTGTTGGGATTTCCAAGAACACAAAGGGGATTTGATTCCATATTTGTGGTAGTGGATAGGTTTTCAAAGATGGCACATTTCATCCCATGCCAGAAAACTAGTGATGCAACACATGTTGAAAATCTGTTTTTCAAGGAAGTTGTGAGACTTCACGGCCTACCCAGGAGCATTGTCTCAGATAGAGACACAAAATTTGTTGGTAACTTTTGGAGGACATTGTGGAATAATATGGGGACAGTTTTTTCCTTCAACTCATCTTATCACCCTCAGAAAAATGGGCAAACTGAGGTGGTAAACAAAAGTTTGGGAAATATATTGAGGAGTTTAGTCAATGAGCATCATAATCAGTGAGAACAGATTCTTCCACAAGGATAATTCACATACAATGGCTCACCAAACAGGAAAACTGGAAAGATCCCATTCCAAATACTATATGGAATGCAACCAATGGGAGCGTTTGAGTTGAGATACTTGGAACAGGGTGAGATCGGAAGTGTCGGAGCAGAAGATTTTGCTACTAAAATGTAGAAACTCTGTAGCCAGATCAAAGAACAGTTACAGAGTTCTAACCAGAAATACAAGTGAAAATCTGATAAGCATCGCAGGGAACTTCAATTCGAAGTAGGGGATCAGGTTTTCGCACACCTCAGGATGGAAAGGTTCCCTAGGGGAACATATAATAAGTTAAATATGAAGAAGATAGAACCATGTAAGATCTTAAGGAAGTTTGATGCAAATTCCTATGATATTGAGATGCCAGATGATGTGGGTATATTGCCCATATTCAATGTTTAAGACCTGTACCCTTACAGGAAATATGACACAGAGGGATAAGAAGATCAACAAAAGATTGAGTGGGAGAAACAATTACCTGTAGCAGAAAAACCACAGATGGAGAAAATTGTTGATCAAAGGATTGGCAAGAAGACTAGAAGGAAGACCTATTTTGAATATCTGGTCAAATGGAAGGGATACCCAATAGAAGATGCTAGTTGGGAAAATGAAGCTACTATCCAGAAGCAGGGAAAATTGGTGGAGGAGCTCATGGATAGGAGTCCATGAAGTTTTGTCAAGGGGAGTATATGATGCAAAAGCATCATTGGAAAGCATGTGGAGCGATACCTATCAATGTCTAGGAACCTGTATAGGAGTTGAACGCTGGCAGTTGCAACAGATATTTGAAATCCTCCTTAACTCGGCGCCAAAATTTATCTTTTCAAGCACGCTTGAACCTAGTGTCGGAATTACCCTTTGAGGCATGTTTTGAAAATCGCAAGTGGAGCATGAGTTTCCACTACAGCTCTAGAATGCAACTGGACCAAGATAACGTAGGATGAATTTTAGAGTAGACAAGTAGCCATGGGAAACCCTAAAAATCTCGTTGAGTTAAATAGAGGTTTGGTATGATGAGATAGGGTTAGCTGTAATACAGAGGGAAGTTAGTTGTAAGAGAAATGCAAGTTAGCAGAAAAACTCAAGCTTTCAAAGCTGTTGTAATTTGAATATGTGTGTAGCCATTTTCACTTGTGAATAGAACAATGGAAAATTGATCCAATGTGTGTCGTGGATAATGTTTGCAATTCTCTGTAGTTGTTTTTTTATGAGTGAATGAATGTTTCCCATTATGAGTGAATGGAACTGTTAATGCTAAGATAAGTTTCAATTGTTTCTCTTATGTTGAGTAGTGCAAGGTGTGCACACAAAACATAAGGAGTGCATTAACGGGACCTATTTCGGTTCCTAAGTTTAGAAGAGATAACAAAAAAATTCCCTTTGCAAGGAGTGAAAAGAGGCTAGTGCAAGGAGTGAATAGTCACTCGCAAAAATCCAAAACCTTACGTAAAGATTTGGTGCAAGGAGTTCATAGACCCAAGGTTCAACTAAGAGTTGAAGAGACTTTGCAAAGAGTCAAAGAATCAGAGGAAGAGAATGCATGGAGGGTGAGAGGAATTTCTCGTCGATAAATCCTTCGGATTATGAGTTATCGAAATCCCTGGAGCGCAAGGAGTACACGGGAGGTCGAAGTCTCCACAAGACCAAGCTCAGTAGAGTTGGTACCAAGACATTTGACTAGGAATCATTGAGGACTTGAATGGATGGTAGAAATCCTTCGAGGAAGAAACGTCGATTGTCGCAAGCCATTGGATCAAGTGAAGCTACGAGGAGGATAACGACGAGAGCCTTTCATCTCTCAAAGTTGAGGATGGATAGGAGTCGTCGATCCCAGGTAGATCTGGATCGTTGGTTCTTTTTGTGATATTGGGTATCATGAGCTGGGAGGACATAGGTCCTTGATTTCCAAATCTCGATGAGATCTGAGCCGTCAGATCATGGGAAAATCAGGACCGTCATATTGGGGCTCCAAAATATCGACATTTTAGCGATCGGGAGAACGAATGAGTGAACTTTGTGAAATACGAAGTCGTGAAACGTGAAATGCTGACTTGATCGTAGCCGTCAGTTAAGGGAATATCTAGACTATAGCTCTCAATCCATCACGATTTTGGCTTTTCAGTATTTGGAGGAGTCAGATGCCTTGCATTGCAAAATCTCGACATTGAGAATCGTGACACGCCTTTGTGATAAAGCCTATGGTCACGAATGTGTGGTCATGTGAGTACAGGAAGGTGAGGAGCTAGCCTTTGTTATCCCTCATCATGGTTTCAGGATTTGGAGGAGTCGAGGAATTGTTGCACCGGAAACCCCGAAGTCGCGAAACGTGACTCGCCTTTTGGGATAAGCCTGTGGTCATGCCTGCGGTCACGTGGAGTGGAGGCTCGCGCCTAGTGTTGGTTTTCTCGGGAAAAAAACAGACAAGGACCTGTGTATTTAGTGTTAAAGGTTCCAATTTGGAACTAGGAGATCCATTTCGACTCCCGAGTCAAATATCCTGACCGGGAGGTCGCGCATCCCTTAGGAGAGATAGGGGGTCTGCATCACATTGCGTACCAAAACCAATACCATTTCATACCATTGCACGGAAATGGTATGCATTGTCAATGATATGCATACCAATACGATACCAACACCAATAACATACCAAAACCAATAACAATATGCATTGCCAATACCAATACCAATGCCATTTCCAATACCATTTCATACCAGTATAGTAAATATAGTTACGTACCAATACCAATACCATTACATACCAATACCAATACGAATACCATACCAATACCAATACCAATACCATACCATACCATACCAATACCATACCATTGAATCCCAATACCAATAACAATATCACTACCATACCAATACCATACCATTGTGTACCAATACTAATATCATTTCATACCATTGCACAATAATGGTATGCATTGGGAATGATACGCATACCAATACAATACCAATACCAAAACCATACCAAAAAAATACCAATATGCATTGCCAGTACCCTTATGTCTTGCCAATACCAATACCAATACCATTGCATACCAATATAGTCAATACCATTACATACCAATACCAATACCATACATGTACCATACCATACCATACCATACTAATAAAATACCATACCATGTCATACCAATAACATACCAATACCAATACAAATACCATTCCATTGCATACCAATAACAATACCAATACCAATACCATACCACTACCATACCATTGTGTACCAATACCAATACCATACCACTACCATACCATTGTGTACCAATACCAATACCATTGCATACCATTGCACGACAATGGTATGCATTGGCAATGATATGCATACCAATACCATATCAAAACCAGTAGAAATATGCATTGGCAATACCCTTATGCCTTGCCAATACCAATCCCAATACCATTGCCAATACCATTGCATACCAATACGACCAATACCATTTCATACCAATACTAATACCAATACCATACCATACCATACCAATACCAATACCATACCAAAATCAATACCATACCAATACCAGTACCAATACCTTACCATACCATACCAATATTGTATTGATACAATACCATACCATACCATACCAGTAACATACCAATACCAATACCATACCATTGCATACCAATAACAATACTAATACCATACCAATACAATACCATTGCATACCATTGCATGGCAATGGTATGCATTGGCAATGATATGCATACCAATACCATACCAATACCAATACCAATATGCATTTACAATACCCTTATGCCTTGCAAATACCAATACCAATACCATTGGATACCAATACAACCAATACCATTGCATGGAAATACCAATACCAATACTATTTCATACCAATAAAAATACCAATACAATTTCCAATACCATACCATACCATATCAATACCAATACCATTTCCAATACCATACCATACCATACCATACCAATACCATTACCAATACCAATACCAATACCATATGATTTCATACCAATATTGCATACCATTGCATTGACAATGATATGCACACCAATACCATTTCCAATACCATACCATACCATACCAATAACATTGCCAATACCAATATCAATACCATACCATTGCATACCACAATGGTATGCATTGGCAATGATATGCATACCAATACCATATCAATATCAATACCAATACAATACCATACCATACCAATACCAATACCAATACCATAGCCAAAAACGCCCGACAGAGTGATCTTGAAAATCGACCTCATCTACAAAAATAGCACTATGCCTCATTGACCAAAACCCTAGTGTCAAAGATACTCCAACAAATGGTTATTCAGTCAATGAAATGATAGCATAGGGTCCCCACTAGCTGAAAACCAGTGCTCTTAATCCAATGCAACTGACGGTTCGTGCATCTGAGTCTCGATTTGAGTTTTATTGCGAGTTGCAACTCGCCTCCTCAAGCCATTTAAAGACATGTAGTCAATTTGGTCCAGGGGCATAAAATCCAAACCGAGTAGCATAACGGAATTCCGTAAGATTCCACAAGTCTGTTTGGCCAAGGCCCACATGAATACACTAGCCAAAAAGACAAGACACAATGTTCTTGAAAATCAACCTCCTCTTCAGAAATTGCACTGTGCCTTATTGACCAAAACCCTAGTGTTGGATATACTCCCACAAATGGTCTTCCAGTCAAAGGAATGATAGTGTAAGAGCCCCAATAGTTGAAAATCGGTCCTACAGATCTAATACAACTGATGGTTCGTTCATCTGAGTCCCATTTTGAGTTTTATTGATAGTCACAACTTGCCTCCTCATGCCATTCAAGGAAATGTGGCCAATTTGGTATAGGGGCATACAATCCAAACTGAGCAACATAATGGAGTTTCGTAAGCTCCTACAAGTCTGTTTGGCCAATTCCCATGTGACTACACTAGAAAAAAATGCTCGACAGAGTGTTCCTAAAAATCGAACTCATCTTCAAAAATTGTACTATGCCTCATTGACCAAAACCTTAGTGCCAAAGATACTCTAAGAAATGTTTTTTTGTTCGAGGAAATGATAGAGCAGGGGCCCCACTAGCTGAAAACCAATGCTCTTAATCCAATGCAACTGACGATTCATGGATATGAGTCCCATTTTGAGTTGTATTGAGAGTTGAAACTTGCCTCCTCAAGCCATTTAGGGACATGTGGTCAATTTGGTGCAGGGGAAAAAAATCGAAACTGAGTAGCATAACATACTTCCATAAGCTCCTGCAAGTCTATTTGGCCAAGGCCCATGTGACTACACTAGCCAAAATAACCTGACACAGTGTTCTTGAAAATCGACCTCCTCTTAAAAAATTGCACTATGCCTCATTGATGAAATGATAGGGTAGGAGCCCCAATAGTTGAAACCAGGTTCTCCATATCCAATGCAACTGACGGTTCATGCATTTGAGTCTAAGTTTGAGTTTTATCGATAGTTTCAACTCACCTCCTCAAGCCATTCAAAGACATGTGGCCAATTTGGTCTGGGGGCATAAAATCCAAACCAATCAACATAATAGAGTTTCGTAAGCTCCCACAAATCTGTCTGGACAAGGTCCATGCAACTGCACTAGCCAAAAACATCGGCATAGTGTTCTTGAAAATCGACCTCATCTTCAAAAATTGCATTATGCCTCATTGACCAAAATTCTAATGTCGGAGATACTCCAACAAATGTCTTTTCTATGGATGGAATGATAGCATAGGGGCCCCACTAGATGAAAATCGATGCTCTGAATGCAATGCAACAAATGGTTTTTGTATCTAACTCATGGTTTGAGTTTTATCACGAGTTTCAACTCACCTCCTTAAGTCGTTCAGTGATATGTGACAAATTTCATCCGAGGGCATAAAATCATGGATGATTTTAAGGGCTAAATTTCGCTCATGGGCTAATTTTCCATGGTTTTTCCAAAAACGAGATTCGCTATTTTAAAAATTATTCGCCCAATTTCTATAGGATAAAATTATTTTACCTTAAAAATCGCCAAAATTTTATAAAAACTATATAAAATCCTTAGAAATTTGAATATTTTTACAAAAATATCATCAAACATTTATAGTTGGCATATGCAGGATTAGTAATATTCGCCAAGGTTTCTACATTTTAAAATAAATTTCCATCCTTAAAATCATCCTTGCATAAAATCCAAACTAAGTAGCATAACAGAGTTTTGTAACCTCCCGCAAGTCTATTTAGCAACATTAAACCACTTTACTTCTTTAGCCACCTAAATTCATGCCAGTTTTATCGATAGTTTCCACTTGCCTCCTCAATCCATTCAAGGACATGTGACCAATTTGGTCCGGGGCAATAAAATCCAAACCGAGCAGCATAACAAAGTTCTGTAAGCTTCCGCAAGTCTTCTTGTCCAAGGCCCATGTGACTAAACTAGCTAAAACGACCTGACATAATATTCTTGAAAATCGAACTCATCTTCAAAAATTTCACTATGCCTCATTGACCAAAACAATAGTGCCATAAATACTCCAAAAAATTGTTTTTCGGTCGACAGAATGATAGCATAGGGGCCCCACTAGTTGAAACCCAGTGTTCTTAATCCAATGAAACTGACAGTTCATGCATCTGAGTCTCGATTTGAGTTTTATCACAATTTCTAGCTCACCTCCTCAATCCATTTAGGGACATGTGGTCAATTTGGTCTGGGGGCATAAAATCCAAACCGAGTACCAAACGGACTTTCATAATCTCTCGCAAGTCTATTTGGTCAAGGCCCACGTGACTACACTAGGTCTCTCGTAACATTCTAAGTAATTTATGATCC
Organism: Picea engelmannii; assembly: GCA_009831015.1. NCBI lineage: Eukaryota > Viridiplantae > Streptophyta > Pinopsida > Pinales > Pinaceae > Picea > Picea engelmannii. The sequence continues at coordinate 236,060 of ML799536.1, forward strand.
ATGATGAAACATCAAAGGATTCCTTATACCATGAGCTTGTACAAATGACCTATTTATCTAATATTTGGTCACACATAAAACCGATTGTTTCTTCTATGTTGTCAAGTACCCTTGTGGCACAACACCTGTGGTGAGAAAAATAATTATTTCATCCAAATAATTTGGTACTATGTCATGTCACCAAACATGTGCTATGTCACATGTTCTCTAGGTTGAGACCCTGTGGGATAAAACCAATGCATTATATCTTGACTACCAAGGAGATTTGGCAGGAAGTGCAGAGTTGGTGCAATATCAACACCATCAACACATACATAGATGACTTATTCCTATTTATAAACAAAAAGAAAAATGAAGACAATGATGAATTCCAAAGGGTTCTCATCATGGTCCATGAACCACTACTCTGCCTAACCTTTACTACACAAAAGAAACACAAATGTTGCATTGCTTCAAACTAAGAAAAAACCTAGTTCTCAAAATCGATGAAAAAACCAACTTTCGAGGGATTGGACCCAGGAGTGAGGGATTCTCTAGCTGAAATCCTATGCTAGGAATCCAACAGAGACAACGATTCCTCAATTCGAGTCTCAGTATTCTTTATATCCTGGCCAGGATGTTTCCTCAATTTGAGTCTTGGTTTTTGTGATATGCCCAGTTGCAAGTCGCATCCCAAACCATTTCGAGGACTCTTAGCAAATTCCTCCTCAGGGCATAAAATCCTAATGAAGCAACCTTTTTGAGTTCCGTGAGATGCTGCAAGATTTTTTAGGCATGGACTAGGTGACGACATTATGCATACGCTCCCAATGGATGGTTTCATAATTTGGACCCCTTAATCCAAATGTTGCATTGCTTCAAACTAAGCAAAACACCAGTTCTCAAAGTCAATGGGTAAAGAAACTTACAAGGCATGGCACCCAAGAGTGAGGGGTGGTATAGTTGAAATCCTATCTCAGTAATCCATTGGAGTCAATGGTTCCTCAATCCAAGTCTTGATTTTCATTTTATGCCCAGTTGCAAGTTGCATCCCAAACAATTTCAGGGACTCTTAGCCAATTCCTCCTTAGGACATAAAAACCTAACGGAGAATCATTTTTGAGTTTTGTGAGATGATGAAATCTTGTTTAGGCATGTACTAGGTGACCAAATTATCCATCTTCTCTAGATGGATGATTTCATAAATTGGACCCCTTAATCCAAATGTTGCATTGCTTCAAACTGAGCAAAACACTAGTTCTCAAAATCAATAAGTAAAGCAACTTACGAGGCATGGCACCTGGGAGTGAGGGGTTCTCTAGATGAAATCATATCCCAATAATCCATCGAAATCAATGTTTCCTCAATCTGAGTCTTGATTTTCTCTTTTTTTCCAGTTGCAAGTGGCATCCCAAACCATTTTGAGGACTGTTGGCCAATTCCTCCTTAGGGCATAAAATCTTGATGGAGCAACATTTTTGAGTTCCATGAGATGTTGCATGCTTGTTTGGGCATGGACTAGGTGACCACATTGTCCATCTTCTCCCGAGGCATGGCTTTATAAATTGGACCGCTAAATCAAAATGTTGCATTGCTTCTTACTGATCAAAACACTAGTTCTCAAAATCAATGAAAAAAACAACTTTCGAGGGATTGGAACTGAGAGTGAGGGGTGATCTAGCTAAAATACTATGACAAGAATCCAACGGAGATGACGGTTCCTCAATCCGAGTCTCTGTTTTTGTGATATGCCCAGCTCCAAGTCACGTCCAAAACCAGTTTGGGGACTCTTGGCCAATTCCCCCTCAGGGCATAAAAGACTAACGAAGCAACATTTTTGTGTTCCATGAGATGTTGCAAGCTTCTTTATGCATGGACTAGGTGACCAAATTATCCATCCTCTCCTGAGGAAGGATTTCATAAATTGGACCCCTTAATACAAATTTTGCATTGCTTCAAACTGAGCAAAACTATACTTCTCAAAATCAATGAGTAAAACAACTTCCGAGGCATGGAAACCGGGAGTGAGGGGTGATCTATATGAAATCATATCCTAGTAATCCATCAGAGTCAATGGATCCTCAATCTGAGTCTCGATTTTTGTTTTATGCCCAGTTGCAAGTCACATCCCAAAGAATTTTTGGGACTCTTGGCCAAATCCTCCTCAGGGCATAAAAACATAACGGAGCAACATTTTTTACTTTCGTGATATGTTTCAAGCCTGTTTAGGCATGGAATATGTGACTCCATTATCCATCTTCTACTGAGGCATGGTTTCATAAATTATATTCTTTAATCCAAATGTTGCATTGCTTCAAACTAAGAAAAACACTAGTTCTCGAAATCAAGGAGTAGAGAAACTTTTGAGGCATGGCACCTGGAAGTGATGAGTTCTCTAGCTAAAATCCTATGCTAGGATACCAATGGAGAGGATGATTCCTCAATCCAAGTCTCGGTTTTTGTGATATGCCAAGTTGCAAGTTGCATCCCAAACCATTTCGGGGACACTTGACCAATTCCTCCTCATGGCATAAAAACCTAACGAAACAACAATTTTTAGTTTCTTGAGATGTTGCAAGCTTGTTTAGGCATGGACTAGGTGACCACATTATCAATATTCTCACAATGGATGGTTTCATAAATTTGTCTCGTTAATCCAAATGTTGCATTGCTTCAAATTGAGCCAAACACTAATTCACGAAATCAATGAGTAAAACAACTTTTGACTCATGGCACCCGATGGTGATGGGTGCTCTAGTTGAAATCCTACGCCAAGAATCCAACGGAGACGATGGTTCCTCAATCCGAGTCTCGGTTTTCATTATATATTGAGTTGCAAGTCGCATCTGAAACCATTTCGGGAACTCTTGGCCAATTCCTCCTCAGGGTATAAAAACCTAACGAAGCAACATTTTTGAGTTCCATGAAATGATGCAAGGTTGTTTATCCATGGACTAGGTGACCAAATTATCAATAATCTCATGAGGTATAGTTTCATAAATTGGACCACTTAATCCAAATGATGCATTTCTTCAAACTGAGCCAAACACTAGTTCTCGAAATAAATGAGTAAAACAACTTCTGAGGCATGGCACCCAAGAGTGAGGGGTGATATAGATGAAATCATATTCCCGTAATCCATAGAAGTTGACGGTTCCTCAATCTGAGTCTCGATTTTCGTTTTATGCCCAGTTGCAAGTGGCATCCCAAACCATTTCGGGGACTCTTGTCCAATTCCTCCTTAGGGCATAAAATCCTAATGAAGAAACATTTTTGAGTTCCATGAAATATTTCATTCTTGTTTAGGCATGGAATAGGTGATGAAATTTTCCATCCTCTTCTGAGTCATGGTTTCCTAAATTGTACCTCTAAATCCAAATGTTTCATTGCTTCTTATTGAGAAGAACACTAGTTCTCGAAATCAATGAATAAAACAACTTTTGAGGGAATGAAACTGGGAGTAGCAGGTGCTCTAGCTACAATCCTATGCCACAAATCCAATGAAGAAAAAGGTTCATCAATCCGAGTCTTGGTTTTCATGATATTCCCAATTTCAAGTCGCATCCCAAACCATTTCGGGGAGTCTTCGACAATTCCTCCTCATGGCATAAAATACTAACAGAGAAATATTTTAGAGTTCTGTGAGATGCTACAAGATTGTTTAAGAAAATACTAGGTGAACACATTATCCATCATCTATCGAGGGATGATTTCATAAATTGGACACCTTAATCCAAATGTTGCATTGCTTCAAACTGAGCAAAACACTAGTTCTCGAAATCAATGAGTAAAGTAGCTTCTGAGGCATGGCACCCAGGAGTGAGGGGTGGTCTAGCTAAAATCGTATCCTAGTAATCCATCAGAGTTGAATGTTACTCAATACGAGTCTCGACTTTCATTTTATGCCCAATTGCAAGTTGCATCCCAAGCCATTTCAGGGACTCTTGGCCAATTCCTCTGTAGGGCATAAAAACCTAACGGAGCAACATTTTTGAGTTCCGTGAGATGTTGGAAGATTGCTTAGGAATGGACTATGTGACCACATTTTCCATATGCTCCTGAGGCATGGTTTCATAAATTGGATCCTTTAATCCAAATGTTGAATTGCTTCAAACTGAGAAAAACACTAGTTCTCGAAATCAATGAGTAAAGCAACTTTTGCGGCATGGATGATCCAGATTATATTTTGGCATGAAATGAGAGCAGAGATATAATAAATAAATGCACATAGATGTCGCATATATTGAATAATATAATAGAAATTTATCATAGATGCAACCATAAACACATAGATACAGTAATACATGATTTCTATTAATGAAATAAATGTATAGAGACTGTAAAAATACAGAGTGAAAGACTCGCTAGAATGGTGGCATCTTATCTCTAAGAAGACATGTGATGGCTACTCACATTCGCAAGAAGATGGTTAAAATGAGGCTCTGAAGGCCTTTTACAATAAACAATAATGTCAAAAATTCTAGACATCCAAAAACCTAACCTTAGGAGATGAAGCACCAAAAGTCATGTGGGCCCTGTTTGTATAAGTCAATACATCAACTTTTCAGGGTCGTAATGTTTGCATACGATCTTTGTTTTAGGCGCACGATGGCCCTTTGGAAAGGTGTCATCAAGGAGATTCATTTTGGGGGATCAATAATTGTTTTGTATATAATTGAGAAGCTCGATCTAGAAAAACCTTCAATTAGGCCCTCAAAATGGCCCTGGAAGTTAAAACTACTAAAAATAGTAAATTTCCAAAATTTCCAGAAAACTGTTTTGAGTGAGTTAGAAAAGGTGGGTGGCCACCGATATCCACCTAGATCAATCTTCCCTCGTTAGGAATAAATGGTCTCCATTGTGTTGAGTTCTCAGGGGATAGGGGGAAGCATTTGATGAATCTTAATCTTAGTGAGTTGCTTGCTTTGTAGGAGACGTCGTGTTGCTTGGTTTGTGGAAGGTTGTCATGAAGCAGTTGTTGGTAGGGTTGAATATGTTCAAACGGTCAGGCTACATGAGATGTTTGTGTGCATACAAAATATTTTTTCTTTGTTTCAGTCTTTTCGACCCTCTTCTGTTGGATAGAAGGTGCTTGGGCCAAGACTATAGTGGTTGCAATATCCTCCTTTTCACCTTTTGAACAGATTGTGAAGAAGATGAATTTTGTAGTATGAGATACTAACTTGTAGAACTGTTTAGGTGGGACAGTAGTTGGAACTACCTCTGCTATTCTGTAGAGATGACCCCCTAAAGTAACAATGACACTATGGGATCGAGAATCATAAAAAAAATGTCGCTTCCAAATATATGGTTTTCCCAAGATAACATCACAAACATATAGTGGGGAAACATCACATAATACTTCATCCTTGAAGGTGTTGGGTATGTGTTATATTCTTTGCATGTGTGTGTGTAGACGCATCAGATTCAAAAAATTTGTCTGACGATCCCTCTTAGTAGTGCTATTTGTGTCGTGCATCGGGTGCTTCCTAGGGGGGTCCTAGGGGGGCCAAGTATGCCGCCCCCTGGTTATGTGAAGCATTCAGGGAAACGCCCGCAATATTTTTGGGGGGGGGTGTTTTTTTCTATTTTTAGAGGTTTTCTAAATCAATCTCGGATTAAGGGATTATGGTTTTGGTATCTACAGAATACCTAAAAACATTGTATATATTGTATGATGAATGGTGAAATTTGATATAATGAAATAAGAAAATTTTTCCCTAGTTGAGGGTTTCTGTTATAAATCTCTGTGTACTATGTGAATGAGCCATTGATTAATTTTTGTTTTTCTTAAGAATCTATATGAATTGCTTTACTTCTCAAGTTTAAAACTTACATGTGGTATTAGAGCTCATTTTTGGATTCAAAGGGACGCCTTTGTTGTTGAGGGTTTGGCTCGGTATTGATATATCAAGTTTATCTCGGGTCTGTGATAAACCTGGGTTTAGTGGGAGATTTTGCAGTGGTGATTTGAGTGCATAAAGAGGAATGGAGAGCTCTTCTATAATTGAGATAGAGAAGTTAAAAGGTAAAAACTTTGAGCTATGGAAACTCAAGATGGAGGACCTTCTTGTAGACAAAGAACAATGGATTTTTGTTGATACTGGTACACCGTCTACTAGAACACAGGCTACTGGTAAACAACCTACTAGTACACAAACTACTAGTACACCACCTACTGGTATGTCAAAGGAATATTGGGAGAAGTTGGATAGAAGAGAAAGGAGTACTATTCGAATCTGCTTGGCAGATTCGGTGTTGTTGAATGTCTCAGGAGAATCTACAGCCAAGGAACTATGGGATCAGTTGGGGAATTTGTATCAATCAAAGTCCCTGGTAAATAGGTTTTTTCTTCGAAAGAAGTTGTATCATCGTAGGATGGAATATGGATATTATGTGACAGAACATCTAAATTCCTTTAATACTCTAGTAAGTCAACTTATCTCTGTTAATATTACGATTGCAGAAGAAGATAAGTGTGTTACTTTGTTATGTTCTTTGCAAGACTCCCGGGATAATATGGTTGTAGCAATAGGTAGCACCACTCAATCTACACTGAAGTATGAGGATGTAGTTGCATCCTTGTTATCTGAAGAGATGAGGCAGAAAAGCATGGATATTCATAGCACAAATGTTTTATTTGTAAGAGGTCGTACCCAAGACAGGAATCTTGGTAAGCCTTCAGGGGGGAGATCTAAATCTACAGGTAGATCTAAGTCTCCAAGAAAATCTTTGAGGAAATACTAGAAGTGTGGTAAAACGGGGCATTATAAGAAAGATTGCAAGTCTAAGAAGGTTGAAAAACCAAAGGGATCTGATAGTACCTCTTCCACAGAGGCGAAAACCTCCATTGAAGAAGGAGGTGATGTTTACCTGAAATCTACAGGTACACATACATACCGTGGTGTATGGTTGATCGACTTAGGTGCATCATACCATATGACTCCTCACAGGGAGTAGTTCTCTGAATATGAAAAATATGATGGTGGTGATGTATTCCTAGGAGATGACTCGACAAACAAAGTCATGGGACGTGGAAGGGTTAAGTTGTTTATAAAAGATGGAAGGATTAGAAATCTCCCTAGGGTTCTTCACATTCCAAAACTAGCTAGGAGCCTAATATATGTAAGCAAGTTGGATGATGTAGGAGTGAATATTGTATTTGGAAAGAACACTTGCAAGATGGTACGAGGAGAAATGGTGTTGATGAGGGGAGTTCGATGTGGAAATATGTAAAATTTGTTGGGAAGAACTTATACTAATGGGTGCAACAGTTCTGTTGTCCCTGATCATAGAAGTGAAGGAGACAAGATCAATACTGTCACATAAAAGAATACGATGTCGTGGCATCAAAGACTGGGGCATATTGGAGAAAAGAGACTTCAAACACTACACGGTAAAGGCATGGTTGAAGGTATGTCTAATTGCACTCTGGATTTTGATTTATGTGAACATGGCATATATGGTAAACATAATCGAGTAAGATTCCCCTCTGGTGCTATAGGAGCAAAGGGGATCTTAAAATTGATACACAGTGATGTATTTGGACCTGTTCATGTTCCATCACTAGGTAAGTCTGTGTATTATGTTTCATTCATAGATGATTTCTCAAGGTACACATGTATTTATTTTCTTACAAAGAAATATTAGGTATTTGATCAATTGAAAGAGTTTAAGGCTCTAGTAAAAAATCAGACAGAGAAGAAAATAAAGGCATCGAGAACAGATAATGGTGGAGAATTCTGTGGAAATGAATTCAAAGAATTATGTAGGAAGTGTGGTATAGAAAGGCAGGAGACTACTCCATACACTCCTCAACATAATGGAGTTGCAGAAAGGATGAATACGACACTGATGGAAAAATAAAGGAGCATGCTCAGTTGTGTCGAGTTAGGACAAGAATTCTAGGTAGAGGCAGTGAGTACAACATGTTACCTAGTCAATCGATCACCTTCATCAACGTTGGATGATAAAACTCCACATGAGGTATGGACTGAAAAAAAAACCCTCCCTCTTCAACATCTTGGAGTGTTTGGTTGTGATGCTTATGTACATGTTCCAAAGGAAAACAAGAGTAATATGGATAAAAAAGCTTAAAAGTGTATCTTTATTGGTTATAAATATGGTGTGAATGGTTATAAGCTTTGGAACCCATAAACTAAGAAGACTGTTTACAGTCGGGATGTTTTTTTTAGAGAGGTAAAAGATGTGTCCAAACAGGAATCCCTACCAAGGCAAGACGAACCTGAGAAAATAGAGCTAGAGTTGGATGATGCAAAATCTAAATCATCTGAATAAGATGAAGTAGAAGAAGAAGAAGAACCTCATACCCCAGTATTGAGGATATCAGTGAGAGAAAGAAGGAAACCAGAAAGGTATAGTCCACCTGATTTTTGTTCCAATTTTTCTTTATCTATTACTGATGATGATCCCAAAACTCTCAGGGAAGAAGTGAATTCATAGGATAGTAAACTTTTGAAGAAGGCCATGGTTGAATAAATGGATGCCTTGGATAAGAATGAGGCATGGGATATATTTGAGTTGCCAGTTGGCAGAAAATATGTTAGTAGCAAATGGTTGTTTAAGAAGAAGTTTAATGCAGAAGGGAAAGTGGAGAAATACAAAGCTCAGTTAGTAGAAAAAGGTTATTCCTAGGTAGAGAGAATTGACTTTGGTGAGATTTTTTATCCTGCTATTAAGTTAACTTCTATTAGATTTATTTTATCTATTGTTGTTGCTTTTTATCTTGAAGTGGAATAGATTGATGTGAAGACAACATTCCTACATGGAGATCTAGAAGAATAAATCTACATGAAGCATCCATAAGTCTTTGTAGTGAAGGGAAAGAAAGAGTTGGTATGTAAGCTAAAGAAACCACTATATGGTCTGAAGCAATCACCTAGGATGTGGTACAAAATTTTTGACACATACATCCTTGGATTGGGATTTGTGAGAAGTAGGGATGATCATTGTGTATATTCCAAGCAGGTTGGTAATCACTTCATTTATGTAGTGTTGTATTTTGATGACGTGTTGTTGGTAGGAAATAACATGGATGTTATCAAGGAGGTGAAATTCCAGCTATCCTCCAAATTTCACATGAAAGATCTCAGTGCTGCTAACTTGATTCCGGGAATGGAGATTAAAAGAGATCGTGCAAATAGGAAACTCTGGTTGAATCAGAGAAAATATGTTGAGACGATATTGCATAGGTTTAATATGCATGGAAGTAAATTGATCAAGGTTCCTACTCCTATAGGTGTAAATTTATCTACAGATGAGTGTCCCAAGACATAGGAAGAAGAAGAGGACATGTCCCATGTTCCGTATGCCAGTGTAGTTGGCAGTTTGATGTATGCAATGGTCTATACTAGAATGGACATTGCACATGCAATGCACGTTTTGAGAAGCTATATGTCAAAACCAGGGAAGGAGCATTGGACAACAGTAAAAATGGTCTTTAGGTATTTCTGTGGCACTACCAATTATGGATTGTGCTACCAAGGAATACCAAGATTGGACAGAGTGGTGGACATACATGGCTTTGTTGATGCAGATTGGGCTGGAGATCTGGATCATAGAAGATCTACAAGTGGGTATGTGTTTAACCTATTTGGAGGATAAATTAGTTGGATGAGAAAAAGACAGGCTATAGTGGCACTCTCAACTACAGAAGTTGAATGCATGGAAACCAATCATGCAAGCATGGAAGCAATATGGTTACAGAGATTGTGTTCAGGTATTGGGTTGGGACAACAAGTTGTGAGATTAGATTGTGACATTCAGAGTGCAATCTTCCTGGAAAAGAACCCATCTTATCATTCGAAGACAAAGCATATTGATGTTCAGTATCACTTTGTGAGAGACATGGTTGAGGAAAAGAAGGTGTTGCTAGAAAAGGTTGACACTTTGAAGAATGTTGTAGATTCATTGACAAAGTATGTAAGAACATAAAATTTCTCATGGTGTAGAGTAACAATGGGCATTGTTGCCCTAGATTTTTGACTATATAATCTTGGGACCCCTAGACACAAAGAAAACAACAAGTGGGAGAATGTTGGGTATGTGTTATATTATTTTCATGTGTGTGTCTGGGCGCGTTATATTCGACAACTGCATATGATGATCCCTCTTAGTAGTTCTCTTTGTGTCATATGCATCAGGTGCTTCCTAGGGGGTCCCAAAGGGGGCCAGGTATGGCACCCCTAGTTATGTGCAACATTCAGGGCAGCGTCCCGAAATGTTTTTTTTTGGGGCGTTTTTTTCTATTTTTAGCGGTTTTGTAAATTAATCCCATATTAAGGGATTAGGGTTTTGGTACCTACAAAATACCTAAAAAAAATGTATATATTGTATGATGAATGGTGAAATTCGATATAATGAACAATGACACTACGAGGTTGAGACTCATAAACAACATGGCTCATCCACATATATGGTTTGCCCAAGAGAACATCACAAACATATAGTGGGTAAACATCACATAATACCTCATCCTTGAAGGGTTGGATGTCGTATGAAAATTGACACTGTTGGTTGACACGAAGATCTCGTCCTTGGCAAAGCCACCTGATATTGTATGGTTGCGGGTGTGGTGTTGTCGACAATCCCAACTGTTTGATGACCTTTGCTGAGATGAGGTTATTATGGCTTCTGCTATCAACAATAAAATGCAGTGGGGTCCCCTTCACCCACATCTGTGAATGAAAAAATAACTCCCCCTCTTCAAGATCTATTGGTTCTTTTGGTTGAATTATTGTGATCACGAGAATAGCAGTGTGGTATGCATCGATGATCTATCTTTTACCAGTATTTTAAGAATCATATTCTAAATCAAGGTTCAACTCCTTGTCTTTTATCTCGACCACCAATAACTATTTTGAGAGAAATTCCTCAGTGTTGTGCCAGGGGATTTTGTGGAAATCACACCATTTTCTAGTGTCCTTATTTGTCTTCCCGTGACCCTTATTTTCCTGTGGCTTGGACTGGTTTTCAGGAGACTATTTATTAGGGTCGTCTTTATCATACTTTGGTTGTTGTAGATTTGTAGATCCAAACTCCCATTTGTTCTGGTGTTTAAATTTCTGCTCAATTTTAATAGCATATTGATAAGCATCACCGAGTGATGAGATGTCCAAAAAATCCATTTCGGTTTGGATGTATCTATGTACAACCCCACGTTATTTCAGAACCAAATGTCATTCAGAGTCTTTGATACCCAAATTGGTGCACACGATATGGAAGGTATTGGTGAACTCTGGAACTGCTTGGCCCCTCTCTTGTCGTACTGGGTTCCATCTCATGTACTGGTCCTCATATTTGCCAACAAGTTAATATTGTTCCTTTACCTCATCCACAAAGGAATCCCAAGTGGGTTTGACCCCATATATTTCAGACTCCTCTGTGGAAATTTTGTCCCAGTAAGTTTCCCACCAATGTTTGACATGGGGGATAAATTTAAGGAGTGCAAAGGTGATCCTTTCCCTGTCGGAAAAATTATGAATAGAGAAATAACCTTCTAACAGATTTAACCATTTATTTAGGGCATCCACATCTATCTGACCTTCAAATACGGGAATATCAAAATTAACTTGTACCTTGAAAGGAGAGGTTTCTCCAAAGTGGTTGTTTGATGAATATGAGCTTGTTGCTATCGGTAGAAGTTGAAGGATGTGGGAAAAATTCTCCATTAGTTCGTCCCTCTGTCACGTGAGAGCTTTCTCAAGCAACAGATTGGTAGGATCGTCTACTCCGTCATTTTTATTTTCTTCCGCCATGGAGGGTTTCTTGGGCATGCAAGAGAGATTGTCTTCAAGAGAGACAAGATCGAGACCCAACTTGGTATACTTCGACCTCGTTGGGGACATTGACTGAAAAAACGATCAAGAGCATCCTGCTTTCATACCATTGATCTAGATTATTTTTTGGCACGAAATGAGAGTGGAGATATAATAAATAAATGCATAGAGATGTCATGGATATCCAATAATATAAAATAAATGTATCATATATGCAACTATAAACACAGAGATACAATAATATACAATTTCTATTAATGAAATAAATGTACAGAGACTGTAAAAATACAAAGTGAAAGACTCATTAGAATGGTTGCAGCTTATCTCTAAGAAGAGATGTGACGACTACTCGCATTCACAAGAAGATGGTTAAGATGACGCTCTGTAGGCATTTTACAATAAACATAAATTTCAAAAACCCTAGACATACAAAAACCTACCCTAGGAGATGAAGCACCAAAAGTCATCTGAGCCCCATTTGGGTAAGTCAATACATCAACTTCTCGGGGGTGCAACTTTTGCATACAATCTCTGTTTTAGGTGCACGATAGCCCATTGGAAAGGTATCGTCAAGGAAATTAATTTTAAGGTATAACTTTTTCCTTATACTATAGTTTAGAATCTTGATCTAGAAAAACCTTCATTTAGGCACTCAAAATGGCCCCGGAAGTTAAAACTGCTAAAAGTAGTAAATTGCCAAAATTGCCAGAAAACTATTTTGAGAGAGTTGGAAAAGGTGGGTGGCCACTGAAATCCACTTGGATCAATGGAAACCAGAACTGAGGGGCACTATAAATGAAATCCTATCCCATTAATCAATCGGAGTCGACGGTTCCTCAATTCGAGACTCTATTTTAGTTTTATGCCTAATTGCAAGTCGCATCCCAAACGATTTCAGGGACTCTTGGCCAATTCCTCCTTAGGGCATAAAAAGATAACAGACCAACATTTTTTAGTTCCTTGAGATGTTGCAATCTTGTTTAGGAATGGACTATGTGACCACATTTTTCATCCTCTCCCAAGGCATGGTTTCATATATTTGACCCCTAAATCCAAATGTTGCATTGCTTCAAACTAAGCAAAACCCTAGTTCTCAAAATCGATGAAAAAAAATGTTCAATGGATTGGACCTAGGGGTCAGGGGTGATATAGATCCATCTAATTTGATGGTTCCTCAATCCGAGTCTCGGTTTTCATTTTATGCCTAGTTGTAAGTGGCATCCCAAACCATTTTGTGGACTCTTGGCCAATTCCTCATCAGGGCATAAAAGCCTAACAGAACAAATTTTTTTAGTTCCATGAGATGTTGCAATTTTGTTTAGTAATGGACTAGGTGACCACATTTTTCATCTGATCTTGAAGCATGGTTTCTTAAATTGGACCCCTAAATCTAAATTTTGCATTGATTCTTACTAAGAAAAACACTAGTTCTCGAAATCGATGAAAAAATAACTTTTGAGGGATTGGAACTGGGAGTGATAGGTTCTCTATATAAAATTATATGTCAGGAATCCAATGGATATGATGGTTTCTCAATCCAAGTCTCGGGTTTCATGATATGCCCAGTTTCAAGTCGCATCCCAAACCATTTCGGTGACTCTTGGCCAATTCCTCCTCAGGGCATAAAAGACTAACGGAACAAATTTTTTTATTTCTGTGAGATGTTGAAAGCTTATTTAGGAATGTATTAGGTCACCACATTAGCCATCCTCTCCCAAGGGATGATTTCATAAATTGGACCCCTTGATCCAAATGTTGCATTGCTTCAAACTGAGGAAAAGACTAGTTCTCGAAATCAATGAGTAAAGCAACTTTTGAGGCTTAGCACCTAAGAGTGAGAGGTGGTATAGCTGAAATCATATATTATTAATCCAATGGAGTCGACAGTTCGTCAATACAAGTCTAGGTTTTTATTTTATGCCCAGTTGCAAGTTGCATCCCAAACAATTTCAGGGACTCTTGGCCAATTCCTTCTCAGGGCATAAAAACCTAACGGTGCAACATTTTTGAGTTCCATGAGATTATGCATTCTTGATTAGGCATGTAATAGGTGACCATATTATTGATATGATCTCGACGGATGGTTTCATAAATTGGATCCCTTAATCCAAATGATGCATTGATTCAAACTGAGCAAAAAACTAATTCTCGAAATCAACGAGTAAAGAAACTTTCGAGGCATGGCACCCGAGAGTGAGGGGTGCTCTAGATGAAATATTATCCCAGTAATCCATAAAATTCGAAGGTTCCTTAATCCGATTCTTATTTTTATTTTTATGCCCATTTGCAAGTGGCATCCCAAAACATTTTGGGGACTCTTGTCCAATTCCTCCTTAGGGCATAAAAACCTAACGGATCAACATTTTTGAGTTTCGTGAGATGATGAAATATTGTTTAGGAATGGACTATATGACCACATTTTCCATCCTCTCATGAGGGCGCATGGTTTCATAAATTGGACCCATAAATCCAAATGTTGCATTGCTTCTTACAGAGCAAAACCCTAGTTCTCAAAATCGATGAAAAGAAAAACTTACGAGGGATTGGACCAGGGTGTGAGGGGTGCTCTGGCTGAAATACTATGCTAGGAATCCAACGGAGATGATGGTTCCTCAATATGAGTCTTGATTTTCATTATCTACCGAGTTGCAAGTCGTATCCCAAACCATTTCGGGGACTCTTGGCTAATTCCTCCTCAGGGCATAAAAACCTAACAGAGCAACATTTTGGAGTTATGTGAGATGTTGCAAGCTTGTTTAGGCATGGAATAAGTGACCACATTATTGGTATACTCACGAGGGATGGTTTCATAAATTGGACCCCTTAATCCAAATGTTGCATTGCTTCAAACTGAGCCAAATACTAATTCTCGAAATCAATGAGTAAAGCAACTTCTGAGGCATGGCACCCGAGAGTGAGGGGTGATCTAGCTGAAATCCTATCCCAATAATACATTAGAGTCAACATTTCCTCAATATGATTCTCATTTTTCTGTTTATTCCTAGTTGCAAGTAGCATCCCAAACCATTTCGGGCACTCTTGGCCAATTCTTCCTCAGGGCATAAAAACCTAACATAACAACATTTTTGAGTTTCATAAGATGTTAAAAGTTTGTTTAGGCTTGGAATATGTGAACACATTGTCCATCCACTCCCGAGGCATGGTTTCATAAATTGGACCCCTATATCCAAATGTGGCATTGCTTCTTACTGAGAAAAACCCTATTTCTCAAAATCAATGAAAAACAAAACTTATGAGGGATTGGATCTTGGAGTGAGGGGTTCTCTAGTTGAAATCCTATGCCAGGAATCCAATGGAGACAACGGTTCCTCAATCTGAGTCTCGATTTTCATTATATACCGATCTTCAAGTCGCATCCCAAACCATTTTGGGGACTCTTGGACAATTCCTACTTAGGTCATACAAACCTAATGGAGTAGAATTTTTTATTTTTGTGAGATGTTGCAAGATTTCTTATGCATGGACTATGTGACCACATTATCCATCCACTCCGAAGGCATGGTTTCATAAATTGGACCCCTAAATCCAAATGTTGCATTTCTTCTTACTGAACAAAACCCTAATTCTCTAAATCAATGAGTAAAGCAACTTCCGAGGCATGGCACCCAAGACTGAGGGGTTCTCTAGATGAAATCCTATTCTAGTAATCCATCGAAGTTGACAGTTCCTCCATCTAAGTATCATTTTTATTTTTATGCCCAGTTGCAAGTGGCATCCCAAACCATTTCGGGGACTCTTGGCCAATTACTCCTCAGGGCATAAAACACTAATGGAGCAACATTCTTGAGTTCCGTGATATGATGCAATATTTTTTAGGCATGGACTATGTGACCACATTTTCCATCCACTCCTGAGGCATGGTTTTATAAATTGAACCCCTAAATCCAAATGTTGCATTGAATCTTACTGAAAAAAACACTAGTTCTCAAAATCGATGAAAAAAATAGCTTACGAGGGATTGGAAATGGGAGCGAGGGGTGATCTAGCTAAAATCATATTCCAGGAATCCAATAGAGATGATGGTTCCTCATTGCGAGTCTCTTACTTTTTTATATAGCGAGTTGCAAGTCGCACCCCAAACCATTTCGGGGACTCTTGGTCAATTCCTCCTCAGGGCATAAAAACCTAACGGAGAAATATTTTTGATTTTCTTGAGATGATGCAATATTGTTTAGGCATGGACTAGGTTACCGCATCATCAATGTTCTCATGAGATACAATTTCATATATTTGACCCCTTAATCCAAATTTTGCATTTCTTCAAACTGAGCAAAGCACTAATTATCGAAATCAATGAGTAAAGCAACTTCCGAGGCATGGCACCCAAGAGTGAGGGGTGCTCTAGATGAAATCATATCCCAATAATCCATCGAAGTCAATGGTTCCTCAATTCGAGTCTCATTTTTTGTTTTATGCCTAGTTGAAAGTGGCATCCCAAACCATTTTTAGGACTCTTGACCAATTCCTCCTTAGGGAATAAAAACCTTAAGGAATGACATGACATAGTATGACAAGCCAAGGCATGATATGGAAAGACAAGGCATGGAAAGTGAATGCAAGGAATGTCATTTCAAGGCATGGTATGGAGGGGCATGGCATGAAATTTCATACCATATGATAGCAAGAAAAGACATGACATGGCATGGAAAAGCAAGGCATGGCATGGAAAAGCAAGGCATGGCATGGCATGGAATGTCATGGAATGGAAACACATGGAATGGAAAGGCATGCAAAGGCAAGCCATGGCATGGCATGACATGGAAAAGTATGGCATGGTATTGAATGGCATGGCAAGGTAAGGAAAGGAAATAAACCTTGACACCTTTTATTACATTTTTGTCATAATTTTCAACCCTATAGGGCTTGATGTATTGAAGTTTTTCTTTGGAAGGATTGACATTTGGATGTGTTCTAGTTGAATGAGTATCGAGAGAATATTCACAATTACGTATAAACTAGTTAATTCTCAAAGGACCTTTGAAGCATATTACAATGGGCCAAAATGTCCTAGAAAAATATTCATTTGTAAAATACAAGAGATGAATATATATAGACCACTTAACTCTCAAGTGATTTTTATAGGAAAACATAATCATATTGTTAATGTTTATGCTATCATCATAGTTCTTTGCATTTCATTAGAAAAGAGCATAATAAGAACAAGATCACTGAGAAATACACATTCACAAGAGACACAACATTTATCCTGGGAAACCCTCTAGGGGAAGAAAACCCAACAAAAACTTCATTTTCATAAATAGCTTGTACAATGTTCAAGAGATAACTCAAACCAATACAAAAAGTCCTCCCCAAGAGATGCGCCACCCTTCTTCTCTTCTCTCCAACTTCTAATTGTATCTTGCCTCATAAGAGAATGAGAAAGTGAGTTGTGTGTAAGAAGTGAGGCGCTAGCCTCTTATTTATATCAACCTGGCACGTGTGAAAGGTCACCATCTCGCAGGGCCGACCTGTCACTTTGGGTGGGTAAACCCACCTTTAATTAATTCTGGGTCTTCCATTATAACTGCTGGGGTCAACTTCTTATTCTGCACTTTGTAATTGTCGGATGACCAATCCGCAAAAGGGGATTTGGTCCTTATACAATTACCGACATGATTAATCCTCAATGGGGATTAATCCAATAACAATAATAATAATAATGACATGATTAATCCTCAATGGGGATTTAATCCAATAATAATAATGACATTATTAATCCATAATGGGGATTTAATCCAATAAGAAAATAATAATAAGAATGCTCTTCGTAGTTACATTATTTCAACACCCCCCTTAACAAGAAGGGTATTCTTCATCAGCATCAGGCGAGAGAGGTCTACATCATCAGTGGCATCTGGGGGACAATATCGTTAATATCATCTTGAACCATTTTCTAGCACATTTACAAGTCATCAGAAATTTTCTTCATCAGCAACATCATCATTCTCGAAACAATGCTATCATCATCTGCATCAAATATATATCAGTAAAAATGATACCTCATCACAACACTAGGCTGGCACATCACAGTACTACACTAGCTCAATGTCATAGCAGTTAAGCTGGTAGCTCAGTGTCAGTCACATCTTGTTTTACGTCTAACAACTAGGTCAGAAGAAAGTAATATCATCATCTCACTTTACATCTAACAACTAGGTCAGAAGCGAGGAATCACAGCGTCATGCTTTACGTCTAACAACTAGGTCAGAAGCATGACTCATCTTGCTTTATGTCTAACAACGAGGTCAGAAGCAAGGAACACATCCACATCTCTCTTTATGTCTAACAATGAGGTCAGAAGTGAGGAATCATCTTGATTTATGTCTAACAACTATGTCAGAAGCAAGGAATCAACAACATTATGATTTACGTCTAACAACTAGGTCAAAAGCATAACTCATCTTGCTTTATGTCTAACAATGAGGTCAGAAGAAAGGATCACACAGCATCATGCTTTACGTCTAAAAACGAGGTTAGAAGCATGAATCATCTTGCTTTACGTCTAACAACTAGGTCAGAAGCAAGGAATCAACGGTGTTATGCTTTACGTCTAACAACTAGGTCAGAAGCAAGGAATCAGCGGTGTTATGCTTTACGTCTAACAACTAGGTCAGAAGCATAACTCATCTTGCTTTACATATAACAACGAGGTCAGAAGCAAGGATCACACAACATCATGCTTTATGTCTAACATCGAGGTCAGAAGCATGACTCATCTTGCTTTACATCTAACAACTAGGTTAGAAGCAAGGAATACATCTACTCCCCCTTTCAGGGAAGGTCCTTTCAGAAAATACCAAGCTTATCTCAAAAGTGTTCAAACTTTACACGAGATAGAGGCTTAGTCATCACATCAACAACTTGTTCATTCGTGCTAATGTACTGGAGCTTCAAGGATCCTCTCTGTACCATGTCATGGATGAAATGATAGCAGATCTCTATGTGCTTTGACCTGTCGTGGAACACATGATTCTCTGTCATTTTAATATAGCTTTGATTGTCACATAGAATCGCGGTTTCTCTCATCTCCAAATCAAATAGGCCTGTTAGCAACTTTCGAAGCCATACAGCTTCACAGCTAGTAGAACATGCAGAAATGTACTCTGTTTCCACTGTGCTGAGAGCAATACTAGATTTCTTCCTACTCTACCATGAGATCATAGCTGATCCCAAATTGAAACAACATTCAGAAGTTCTTTTTCTGTCAGCAACGCTTCCTGCCCAATCTACATCAGTATATCCACTCAGTGTGAAGTCATGATCTCCATCATAGCTAAGAGCATAATCCATTGTACCTTTAAGGTACCTCATCACATGTTTTTCAGCCACTAAATGAACACGGCTGGGCTCTACCAGAAACTGAATCAAGGTGTTCACTACAAAACAGATGTCTGATCTGGTGTTCGTCAGGTACATCAACGATCCAATAATCTGTCTGTACAGAGTGGCATCTATCAAATCTGACGAAGTATCGACCAACAGCTTCAGCTTCGCTTCCATGGGTGTATTCATGGACTTTCATTCTAGCATGTCGAATCTCTTTAAGATTTCTACCGTGTAATTCCCTTGGTTAAGGAAGATTCTTTCCGGACTCTACCATACCTCAAGACCTAAGAAGTAATGCATTAGGCCAAGGTCTTTCATTTCAACTTCAGCAGCAATTCTCTATTTACATTCAGCGATGAGATTTTCTTCTCCATTTAAGAATAAGTCATCCACATACAATAATAGTATTACTGGTTCATTCTCCATGATGTTTAAGTAGAGATTTGAATCTTCTTTACTCTTGGTAAAGCCCAAGCTCATCAAGAAACTGTCTATACGGCCATACCAAGCTCTGGGAGCTTGCTTCAATCCATATAAGGATTTCTTCAATCGATAGACGTGAGACTTCCTGTATTCAACCTCAAATCCTTGGGGTTGCTCTATATACACTTCCTCTTCAATGATACCATTCAGAAAAGTTGTCTTCACATCCATCTGGTGCAGCTTCCATTTCATCTTGGTAGCAAGAGCTATAATGGTTCTGATTGAAGTGTATCTGGCCACAGGAGCGAATGTCTCTTCATAGTCGATTCCTTCCTTCTAGGAAAATCCACGAGAGACAAATCTTGCTTTATATTTCTCAATACTTCCATCAGCAGCATGTTTTATCTTGAAGAGCCATTTTGATGATACCACATCCTTAATTTTTGGTCTGGGAATAATTTCCCATACATCATTCTTTATTATGGATTGGTATTCCTCTGTCATGGAATCTGCTCATTCCTTCTTCTGGATGGCCTCTTCAAAACATGTAGGTTCCTCATCAAGTAGATTGCACATCAAAGTCGTGTAACTGGAGAATGGCTTTGGTCTCTTCACTTGTCTTGTGGTTCCTTCTAGAACACCATACTTCTCTCCATCTTGAATAATCTCTCTTGCCCAAGCAGGATTTCTTTTATGGGAGAAGGTCATTTGAGGAGGTTCTTAAACTTCTGAGATATCATGATCTTCAGGAGTCTCCTCATTAGGGGAAGTTATGTCTTCCCTTATAAGTTCTATAGCTCTGGGAACTTCCCTCATGGATTCTGTCATCTTGGGATTTACAGGTTCCTCTTCATATACCTCTTCAAGCTGGTATCTTCTTGATTTCTTAAGTGCAGCTTCTTCATCAAAGGTCACATCCCTGTTGATCTCAATATGGAGGTGACTAGGTATGTAGATTCTGAAGGCCTTGGATACCTCACAATATCCCACACATATTCCCTTATTTCCGAAGGGCTCCATCTTGTTTATTTTCTCTTTTGGTATATGGATAAACACTGGACAGCCAAATATTTTTAGATGGCTTACCTCTGGCTTCTTTCTGGTGAGCATCTCTTCTGGGGTCTTGAACCCAAGTGCACTATGGGATAGTTTGTTCTGCACATAAACAGCTGCCATAGCTGCTTCTACCCATAAGCACATAGGAAGATCTTGATCGTGAATCATGGTCTTCACAGCTTCCATAATCGTTCTGTTCTTCCTTTCAGCTACACCGTTTTGTTGGGGATTATAGGGAGTAGTTAGTTCCCTCTTGATCCTGACATCTTTGCAGAAGCTTACGAACTCCTTCGAGGTATATTCTCCTCCATTATCTGACCTGAGTATCTTAATCTTT
>ML799536.1:258661-269118 GCA_009831015.1 Picea engelmannii
GGAAACCCTCTAGGGGAAGAAAACCCAGCAAAAACTTCCTTATCATAAATAGCTTGTACAATGTTACAAAGATAACTCAAACCAATACAGAAAGTCCTCCCCAAGAGATGCACCACCCTTCTTCTCCTCTCTCCGACTTCTAATTGCAGCTTGCCTCATAAGAGAATGAGCAAGTGAGTTGTGTGTAGGAAGTGGGGCACTAGCCTCTTATTTATATCAACCTAGCACGTGTGAAAGGTCACCATCTAGCAGCACTGACCTCTCACTCTGGGTGGGTAAACCCACTTTTAATTAATTCTGGGTCTTCCATTATAAATGTTTGGGGCCGACTTCTTATTCTGCACTTTGTAATTGTCTGATGACCAATTCGAAAAAGGGAATTTGGTCCTGATACAATTACTGACATGATTAATCCTCAATGGGGATTAATCCAATAACAATAATAATAATAATGACATGATTAATCCTCAATGGGGATTTAATCCAATAATAATAATGACATGATTAATCCACAATGGGGATTTAATCCAATAACAAAATAATAATAAGAATGCTCTTCGCAGTTACATTATTTCAACACATATATAGCACACAATGGAGAGGGTTGGAACTTACGGTTATGTAATAGAATTTACGATTGATAGTTAAAATGTATAACACATTCTTTTACAATCTTTACTAACGTTTATTGGAATTGTTGCATGTTTTAGTACATTGGAATGACTTTTTATTTGTAACTTATTTGAAATTTTATTATGGTATGTGCACTTTGATATGATGTAATATGATTATGGTTTCATTTCATATGTTGTAATATTATAAATATAACACAAAAAGTACATATTGCATGAAATAAATAATAACTATTCATTTTGAATGTTCCTTTTTGCAGAACACGGGTCTTCCCAAAGATCGAGTTGATCCTCATGAGATAGATCCATATTATAATGCGTCTGATATAGACAGAAGAGATGATGATGATGAGGTAGATGAAGATGTAATATACCAGATATAAAATGTATGTAGAACATAAATAAAATGCTAGTAATGGCAGAATAACAACAATATAACCAAAACATTCACCACAATAACACTAAAATGATATAAGAATAACAACAGAAATAACACTTTGAATCTGAAAGAAATGTTCATGGGCCTCTTCGAGGGGGAAACCTCCATTTGAGAAGAACTATATTACAATAATATCCAATATAGGGTTCTCATACCCTCGACTCCATTTATACTAAAAAGAAGCATCTAGAGGAAGATCCTTCTAGAAGCGAAAGCTTCTATTAGGTCTTCTTACATCCACCTTATTCTATTTTATTGAAAGGATTTATTAATATTGAAATTTATTACATCTGAATATATTTTTCTACCTATGTGCAGGTTAGGACCCTAACGTGTCCACCCCCTTAAAAACAACCTTGTCCTCAAGGCTTGAGATGAGGAAATTGTTGCAGAATGGTAGTTGGTTCCCAAGTGGCGTCTGCTGGAGTTGTATCTTTCTATTGGAATAACACTTCCTTCATGGTTCTCTAACGTAGGCGACACTCATGCTGGTCCAAAACTGCTTTTGGTTGTATCCAAATGGATCCTTCTTCAGCTAACTCTGGAAGGTTGGTTTGAATTTGGCACTTAGCTCTAATCACCTTCTTTAAGCATGAAACATGAAAAACATGATGTAGCCTCGAATGGCTGGGAAAAGCTAACTGATAGGTGACTTTTCCCACATGCTTGAGTACGGTATAAGGACCATAAAATTTGGGCTCTAACTTCTGACAATGCTCAGCCTTGAGGGAAGTTTGCTTGTAATGTTGCAGTCGAAGAAACCCCTTATCCTCTTCTGTAAATTGACGTTCAGAGTGACCTAGATCTGCTTGTTGCTTCATGCAATTCTGTGCCATGACCAAATTATCTTTGAGGGTATGAAGAATATCCTCTCGAGCTGTAAGTGTTAGGTCAACTGCCTGGACCTTCGAGGCACCCAGTAAGTATGAGAGAACTGAAGGTGGCTTCTGTCCATATACCGCTTCAAAAGGAGTCATGTGTGTAGCTATATGGTATGAAGTGTTGTACCATCATTGAGCTAGGGGTAACCATTGAGCCCATTGATTTTGCTTTTCCGAGGCAAAACACCTCAAATATGTTTCCAAACACTTGTTGACAACTTTCGTTTGGCCATCAATCTCGGATGCAATTCTGTGCCTTGTATCTTGAACAGTTCTTGCCAAAAATTGCATGTGAAAGCTGGGTTGTGATCAGAAACAAAAGAGTGCGGCATGCCATGAAGCTTGAAGACCTGATCCATGAAGATTTGAGCCACTGTGGATGCTGTAAATGGGTGTTGAAGGGTGCATAAATGAGCATACTTGGAAAGGTGATCAACAACCACCATGATGATGGATTTATTTCCCAATTTGGGTAAGCCAGTAATAAAATCCATAGAGATATCCTTGCAAATAGTAGGTGGAATCATGAGCAGTTGTAGTGTTCCTGATGATTTGACTGTTTCTCCCTTGTTGCATTGACACATGTCACATTCAGATAAAAAATTACGAATGTCCTATTTCATGCCATCCCAGAAAAG
This sequence comes from Picea engelmannii, assembly GCA_009831015.1. Lineage (NCBI taxonomy): Eukaryota > Viridiplantae > Streptophyta > Pinopsida > Pinales > Pinaceae > Picea > Picea engelmannii. Next base: position 261,252 of record ML799536.1, read on the forward strand.
GGAACCTTTGACCCTGTCATAGGTTTTGGTGAACCCGGAGTGCCCTGTTGTGGGTGTAGCATGAAGCTCAAAAAGTACTGTGGATTTAAGCTTTGATTATTTACTTAAATAAAAATTCCCTTTGTGTCAAAGTTCCTCATGGAGCCAAGAGTACCTTGGGGAAGCTGGAGCATTGGACTGCAATTGCTGGATCAACTGAGAACTTTTGGGATCTTGTAGCCATTCCTGGTGAATGGCTTGGAGCCAATCTGGTACAATGAATGAAAGAGAAAAAACGGATCCTTCATCTTCATATTTTCGGGAAAGTGAATCCGCAACCACATTGTCTTTGCTTTTCTTATAAATGATCTCATAATCATATCCAAAGAGTTTAGTCACCCATTTTTGTTGTTCTGGGGAGGAAATGAATTGTTCCAAAAAATACTTGAGGCTTTGATGGTCTGTCTTAATTTGGAACCGTTGCCCCAATATATAAGGACGCCACAGATCCATCACATGCATAATAGCCAACATTTCCTTTTCATAGATGGATTTTCCCATATTTATTTCAAATATTTTCTTCCTGGTAAAGGCCAAAGGTCGAACCTCTTGCATAAGGACATAACGGATTCCTTTCCCTGAGGCATCACATTCCAACACAAAGGTATTTGTGAAATCAGGAAGGGCGAGGAATGGAGTGGTGCACATGTCCATCTTCAAGGTTTTAAAAGCTTGAGCAGTGGCTGGAGTCCAAGTGAAATATTTCTTTTTGAGGAGAGTAGTGAGAGGTGTTGCAATCTTCCCATAATTCTTAACAAACTTGCGATAATACCCTCTTAAGAATAGAAATCCACGCAAGCTCTTAAGAGTCTTTGGGTGAGGCTAGTCTTGCATAGCTTCAATATTTTTAGGATCCACCCTGACACCATCTTTTCCAACATGATGACCCAAGTATTCTACTTCTGAGGTGCCAAAAGCACATTTAGACTGTTTCAGGAAAAGTTGGTGCTGAGAGAGTAGATGTAGAACTCAATCCACATGAGCAAGATGGTCTATCCAGGTTTTTCTATAGATGAGGATATCATCAAAGAAAACTAAGACAAAATGGCAGAGAAAAGGATAGAAGACATGATTCATGAGGCTTTGGAAGGTGGAGGGGGCATTACACAAGCCAAAGGGCATGACCAAAAACTCATAGTGGCCCTCATGAGTTATAAAGTTAGTCTTTGGGATATCTACCTCTTTCATACGTATCTAGTGGTAGCCCAAATGAAGATCCATTTTAGTGAAGAATTGGGCACCACTCAATTCATCCAGGAGGTCATCAATGACAGGAATGGGGAATTTGTCTTTGATGATAAGTTTGTTGATGGCACGAAAGTTAGGACACATTCGCCAAGAACCTTCTTTCTTCAGCACCATGACCATAGGAGACGAATAGGGTCTCGTACTAGGGCGGATAACACCTGCATTAAGGAGTTCCTAGACCATTTTCTCAATTTCATTTTTTTGGGAAAAGGGGTGACGATATAGATGGATATTGGGAGGAAGGATTCCTAGTATAAGGGGAATAGAATGATCATGAACACCATGGGAAGGAGGGAGGCGTTGGGGAGTGGAAAAGACCAATTGATGTTTAGAAAGGATGGCTTGGAGGTCTTGTGGTAACGAGGGTGTCTTTGTTTCTTGTATGGCATGGAGTTGGGCAATAACACTAGAATGACCCTTTTTGAGCATCTTTTCCATGCGATGGGAACAAATGATCTCAGGTGAATTGGTGGTGATGCCTTGGAACTTATATTGGTGTCCCTCCTAGTCAAATTGCATGGTTAAGTCTTTAAAATCCATGAGAATGGGACCCAAAGTCCTTAGCCAGTCTGCACCCAGAATAATGTCACAACCTCCCATGTCGATAGCAAACATATGGGATTTCAGGTGGTAGTCACCAATTTGGAGACACACATTTTCACAACACCCTCCACATTTCATGGAACCACCATTGGCAATCATGATTTGGAAATTATTGACGCCATGGATGTAGCAATGAGTTTCTTGGGCAATGCGGCGATGAATAAAATTATGGGTGTTGCCACTATCAACCAGAATGATGACCTTCCTATTGTAACACCCTGTTTCCCCCAGCTTGTAAATATAACTGGACTGGACAAGAACTATGGCAAACTCATAAATGTGAATATGTGATGTAAATGGACCTTGAGGGAAAGGTCAATGAATGTGAATAATATTTTGAATTATTGCAGGACTGCTGAGAGGGGATGTGCAGAAAAAGAGACCACGATGGTGGTAGAGGGCACCTGGAAAGGTGCCGTTAACTTCCACCGAGGACTAATACTGTATTTGGACTCCACTGGCCCGGAGAACCAAAAGCGGCTCGCTGGCCCTGAATTTAATGTCTCGCAGGCTGGTAGGCGGATGGCTTAATGAGGGATGGGATGGTGAACCACCCATCCGTAGAGCCGTCAGGCCTGATCAGCGCGAGGGTAATCACGCCACACGCAACCTTGCAAGAGGATAAGGCGTGGGGAAGAAGCGATTGGAGGGGGACACGAGGGGAACTCTGGAATTACACAGAGTGAGTGATAGCAGAGAGGAAGGATTGCAACCTTCGCTCCTGGTCACTGACAGACAGAGAGACGCAGTCTCAGAGCATCGTGGTCTCAGCTCAGGGGTGGCTAGGGGTAAATCTGCTGGGAGTCGCTACGCCTACGGTTGGGTGGAAACGAGCACCCCTCTCAACAGTTGAACCCACTTCTGGTGTGATTCTGATAAGTGTTTTACATATTGCATCTTGAAATTCATATACTGATATATATGCTCATAGAATTGTGAAATTGTGAACGATTTCAGTGTAAGAATGTCTGTGTAGTGTTTTGATAAGAATTAATAGATATATGCTCATAACAGAGGAAACCATGCATGACTTACGTTGATAAATGAATCCTATTATGCCTAGGTCGAACTAAGTTAGGCTTCCAACCCGCTCTCGGGAAGCTATTTACCCTTATCTGTCTCCAGGATTGCCCCGGTATAGATCTCTTCATAGAGATTCCCTCCTTGGAAAGGTTTACCAAGAACCTGGAGAAAGGACTTGAAGGTGCAAGTCTTAATAACCCTATACGAGGAGGAATGACCCTCTTAATATTTCAAAGTAGCAACGTAAGGATAAGTAATGAATCAACGGATGAGATCTTGTCGGAAGACCCATGGTCATTCATGACCGTCAGATTGATGAAAGTAACAAGGGCGTTACATACCTTGCCTTTTTTCTCTCTATCTTCGTGAGTAGCAATGAAATCGGGATCATAGAACCTCCCCCAAAGGTCCATGAGAACATTTGGACCGTTGATCTTTCCACATCCATGAAGTAGTGGAAGAATACGCAAGGTGGGACAGATCTGAGCCATCAGATCTTGAGCAGATACCCGTTAGCCGTCAGACCTAACAGAAGTTGCGCGAGGGTTAAGCTCATGAATAGAAGGAAAAATATCGAAAGGAGGGTTGGCTCATCGGGGTTTCATGTATTGGGAAATCAGAAGTCTCGATGACATGAGATCGGGAATTCCCCATGGGAAATTACCCGAAAACGATCTGGACCATCCGTTAGTGGGGACACATGGCAGAGATCGAGGCGTTTGGAGTCGGGATATCGACATTCCTGTGGACAGGAGATCGGGTAAGTCCACCTTGAAAACCCTGACACAAATCTGGACAATCCATCTGAGAGAGGACACGTGTCACGCGATCATCCATTCCAAAGATCCGGGCACTAGACATCGGGATATCAGGAATCTTGGTGACGAGAAGTTTGGGCATTTCAAAGTCGTGAAGTCTGAAACCCCAACAAGGAGAAGAGTGCCATCGTGGGGCCAGCTTTCAGCCTATCGGAGAATCGGGATTCGAGAGATCGGCAACCCCGTGGGAAAATGTTTTTCAGCATTTGAAACCCCGACGCCCCGATAGGTGGTAGGACGACAGTCACATAGAGGGAGGTCGTATGGACCCAAAAAGGTTTGGCCCAGGGGACTAGCGGAAACTAACGTCCTATCGGGATATCGGGGATTCCGAGGATAAAATGTTTATGCATTTCGACATTGCGAAGTTCAAAACCCCGATGGGAGACAAGGCTGCGTTCTTGTGGAACAGTGGTCACGTGGGCTAGAGGTCTAGCCTGGAGAACTAACGAAAGTTGGAGCGTGTCAGGATTTGAAGGATCAGGAATCCCGTGGGCCAATGTATTGCGGAACTTAAAAGCTCGAAACCCCGACAAGAAGTAAGACTGTGGTCACGGAGATAACGGTCGTATGGGCCACGAGCCTAGCCAGGAGAGCTAGTGCATAAAGAGCACGTCGGGATTTGAGGGATCACAAATCCTGAGGACGAGTGTATTTCAACATTGAAAAGTCCAAAAAACCCAATGAGGAGGTATGGCTGCGGTCATATAGGGGGAAGATCATGTGGACCACGAGCTTAGCCTGGAGGGCTAACAGGAATTGGAGCACACCGGGATTTTGTAGTCCAAAACCCCGAAAGAAGGACAAGGTTGCGGTCTTATTAATTAACGGTCACATGGACCTGAGCATAGCCAGGAGGACTAACGCGTAAAGGGCATGTATCGGTAAAATTTCTCATCGGAGATCGGGAGTTCGAGAGGATAGGAACTTTTGTCGTCAGGAATTATGAAACTCCGAAACCCGAAGCTATCATCGAGGAAATGTCACAGGCGCGTGAAGAAGAGGTCGTGACAGGGAAATAAAGACTTGTAGATCGGGATTGGCCTTTCGCTGCTGCAAGCTTCAGCGATTCTCATTGTTGAGAAATCAACGAAAAAGTTTGATTGTAGGTAGTGGGTGTGTTACAAAGTGGTATCAGAGCCAGGTTACAACACTCGAATTGATTGGGCTCATGCATGAGTTGCGCATAAGCTTCGTTTGAAGTACCCCTACGAAGAGTAACCCCTAATGTAACTCTTTTTCCCAGGATTAAAACCTGGAAACGAGAACCCGACTGTGTAAGCATGTGAAAGAGTTATAAATTTATGCACAAATTATAAAAATGTATTTAAATCTTGACTAATAACTAGCTTTTTTCTTTTCACTCAAGCGGATGATCAACCGCGGGAATCTACGGACGCATATTATGGTGACTCACCAAGAGGTGGGAGAAGGCTCCCACAACAAAGACGAAGAGTCTGATGAAAGAAGTGAAATAGGAACCCCTCTATACCTAGCTGATATTTTGAGGAGTCTCATGGTTGAATTGCAAAGATGCAAGGCCGATAATGAAAGGATGATGAAATAACAAGAAAAACAAACCGAAATTAATGCAGTTCTACTACAGAACTTATCTGACCTACAACGACAAATGCAGCATGAACCTGAGATGCAGAATCATGGTCATGTCAGTGGCCATACTGAGAGAAGCACATCTAGAAAGGTCCACCCTAGAGGTAAAGGACTAGTGCCAGACGATTCCACTAAAAAGGAAGTTGGCGATTCAGAAAGCTCTTCCAGTAGTAGTGTGGTTGGGAAAAATACCCTACAGACTAGCAAACTAGTGTCACACTTGCATGCAGATTTTGACCGTAAAGAAATGACTTTCTAACCTACCACCCAAAACTTAAACCCCACTTTCATGATACATGCATGAAAAGGAACTACTAACCTTTTTACTGATGTTTGGTGTAGATCCTCTGTTGCGCTTTGCCCGCTTAGTTGCACTGCTCCTTCCAAAGTTAACCTACAATCAAGACAAAACACTACGCATGCATGCTACTTTTCTACTTGAGGGTTAGAAGTTAAGCATAATATATACAAATCATAGATAACTCATGCATTGGGACAGGAAAAGTATTCTTTTATTATTTTCAAAATGAATCAACTTACAATCAAAGTCGAGACCAGCCACCGCTCCTTGATCCTGATCCTGGGCTCCTCCTCTTCTTTTGTCCTCCAACTACTTTGCGTTAATTCTCCTTAGGCTTGAGGAAAGGCTAAAGGGTTGGGACAATGGATTCTGCAAATGGGCAGATTTTCTTCGCTATAATTTTTGTCCTCCAAATGGTACCCCTACCCCTTCTTTTATAGGCCAGAAGGAGCTAGGGTTTTGGATGAACTCTCGGCCATGCATGGCCGGGAGTTTCAGTTAACTGAACCATAGATTTTTGTCTCGTTGGCAACTTTCCTATTTTTGTGTTCTGTTAGGTAAACGTGGGTTGTAGTAGGCCTACCATCGTTCACCCGCGTGCAGTAGTGAGTTAGGGCGCGTGTGCCTTTACCTAAGAGGATTTTCAAAGAGGTTGTTCAGCAGATGTTTTGGCAATGAAGGGATATGAGTTGGCTTGATGCCAGGTAAGCATGTGTGGTGCAATTTAGGGTTATAACAGATGCCCCCCTAATGTGTGAGGTCAGAAGAGCATCTGATGGTCGAAATACATTACCAATCTTTTACCAATCTGTACTGATATGCTGAATGAGTGAGCCCAAGAATCAAGAATCAGGAGGTGTCGTCTACAAAAGAACAAATGTCTCACCGAGGTGGGAATACCCATGCTCGGGATAAAATAGATCCATGGCTACCGATCAAATACACTGTAGATCCATGTCAAATAACTATAAAGAGTAGCTGTGAATAATACACAGCGGAGCTACATCTCGAAATCAGAAAGATATACATATAAAGTATCCATCTCCCAGAAGTTGATTCAGCCTGACGACTGTACTTCAGAACTCGAGCAACAACTTCAAAATCTTTGCAACTCAGGTAGGAGTGTAATATGAGCGTACAACTGCACTACCTAGAGGTCTTCGACAGCTCATCGGTTATGGACTTGATAATCTTGATGATCGGACTGAAGGCTTCAGTGATTTCAATCAAAGACTTGATTGGACGTTTAGGATTGCCGGGTATGCGGACAAGAGACATATTACAGAGGGGCCGACTCAGGCTCAGTGACAAACTTCCCTTGGATAATAGCACGACAAGTGATAAGACTCAGGCAGCATATCTTGTTAATCTTAAGTCTACGAAGCAGGAGGCAATGCAAACTCTCCATATGTTTGGAAGAGTAACCCAACGGTGGAGGACACAACTCTATATAGTGAGGAAAAGCTTCCTAAGGTGGTACTACATCCCATAGTCTAATAATCAAACGAAAATATGTGCTTTATCCAAGGGCGACTCATTATGCTGCCAATAAAGAAAATACTTTTCCCATCCTCTTTTTGGGGTATATTTGATTTTTTTGTTCTTTTTGATAGTTTTTGAAAAATAAAGGAATATTACATTACAATGGAGGAACGAGTACATCAAACATACAAGCTCAAGGCACAAGGAAAAGACTGATGTTCTGGGAAATGATACTCGGAAAAAATCCTCCAGAGACCAAAGGTGTTAAGATGCAGAAGAAAATTGTTACAAGGTTGATGGGTAAGGTATGCAAATGCGGTTGATAGAACACACAATGGTAACGTCCTTCGATGTAAGTTTCACGAGCCCAAGGAAGGGAAGCTTGGTGGTTTTTCATATTTAGAGAGTTTGAAAAGGCATAAAAGGAGACTCCAGTGGGGTACCTTTTTCGACAATAGTCTAGTCGGTTCAAAAAAGGGGTAAACTAGCACCGATTAGACGTCAATTCAAAACCATTTTAACGAGGATGACAAGGACAAGATCACTCGGTCATTTTTTCATTTTTAAGGAGTCTGAAAAAATATTAACTATGGACTTCATTAGGAATGTTCTTCTGGACCATTTTAACGAGTGTGAAAGAATAAGGTCACTCGGCGATCTTTTCAATTTTAGGGAGTCTGAAAAGAGCTTAACTATGGACTCCGGGGGGGTTTCTTTTTCGTAAATTTAGTCCCTCAGGCCC